>BLKM01011979.1:968876-1039593 GCA_013340265.1 Coptotermes formosanus
CGGTCCCAACCCCCTCACGCAATATGCCGGGGGGGGGGGGCCCCCCGCCCTTTCCCCCCCCCCCCCCCCGGATGCACCCTTGGTTTCTTGCATTTATGTAGTCCATTATACACATCACACCTCTCTAATCTGCCTCCATTGGGACCTGGCCGGCAGCAGACCAGGGGATTTCCAAACCATTGATAGTCAGCCTTATGGTATCAAAACACATTACGCAGGACTTCATAAAGTAAGGTGTTAGTGTTGTACACGATTCTAAAACACTGACACAAGGCAAAGGGTAGAGGAAGCATTAAAAAAGATACATTTGAACAAGAAACAGTTCCACAATGATGCCCACTAACTCATCCCAGAATGACCAAAACATATGAAGATATATGAAATTTATGACAATGATGAAACTTAGATGAAAGAAAGATGACAAAAGCACACGCTTTGATCCCTGATTGTCATAGATGTTTGTGGTTTCCATTAAATTGTGCCAGGCCAGGAAAGGTGCTCAATCATAAAATTCCAGATTAGGGAGGTGCAATCTATATTACTATATTTACCTTAGAAGTGTCCAGTTGTTCACAAATTCTCTGACTTTTCCTGAGATCTCCTTCAATTGTTCTCTCTACAGCCTTTCTTGTTAAGCGAGCCCTGTAATCTTGAGTGTTTGTTGCCCTTGCTCTTTGACGAGCCATTATTGCAACCTTCTCGGCTGCAATCTCTTTGAGAGCTGCCTCTCTTCCAAGTCCACTCCGATCTGACTTAAGCGCAATAGGAACTGGTTCTACACAACCTATGCCTACAATTGAACATTCACATAGAGAGACCCTCAATTTTTAATAAATATAAGATCAGAAATATATAATAAACTGGAATTCACATATTTTCAAAATGGATTAATGTTATCTACAGAAGCGATGTTTTCCAAATTTTCTGTTAATTAAGAAATATCAATGGTCCTAGGGTACCAATTTGAATCATGTCCAGCTTCACTGAAGTTCTTCTTAGTTTCTGTTCCTTTCTCACGACAAATGCCAAGATTACTTCATAAAATAAGACAACTGCTGTCTTCCCTTGACTTACAATTTGTAATTATCCTTTCACATCTCATTATTCAAGAAGGATGACACTATGTAATGTATGCTGTTAATACAACTCCATTCTAACTTACAAAAGAACAGTGCATATACATTAATAAAGGTGACTGAAATAAATTTAGGTGTATCAACATAACCATAATTTGTCTCCACACCTCACTGCATATTTGTGTACTCTTACTTTCTTATTCATATTAAGTCTGACAAACATCATGTAAGCACACTCAATGAGAGTGAATGACCAATGAACGCACTAAACTGTCCACATATCAAGTATGGAATGAGTAAAAGATGGTTTGGTTAAATACCTGTTTCCTGGAAAACTGCATGATAATAGGACACTTGGCACATAAACTGCTTTACATAATGTGCTTGGTTTGTTGTGTGTAAGTGACCTGAGTCAGCAAGTGAATGTAGTAACTTCACAATTCAGTGCCATGATTACCAGGTTTCCACAACACTACCATATGAACCATTACTGTTCGATAAAGGGTAGAATTTGAATTTCTAGAACTGCCGAGATATGCCGAGCAATTACCTCACCTGATTTTCCTATAGCCATTCCTGGCTTGTATCCCATCTTTTGGAGGAGTGCAAATCCTTTGTTACTGTCGTCAATGGCCTCATTGAGGCCCTCCTCACGTCTTTCTGCTTCTAAAAACCTATGTGATCTGTTTTGCTGTTTGTTCTTCTCATCTGTGACTGTCTTACTTTTGTGAATATTGTGTTCCCTCTGCTTAGTTCGACTAAGAATAAGTCCTGGGCGAATATCGTCCTTTACACTGCAACACACACCAAAGAAATTTGATTTGCTGACATAGGGATGTGTGGACAGAATTCAGGTTAGGTTTGATACGTATTTAAAACCCTTTCCCTGTACAGATCCGTATGTCTTACAGTATGACATTACGTCATACAAACACGTGTATACTTCGCGACCCATTCAGTTGCTCATTTCTTCGCCGTTACTTCACATAACCGTGTACAAATTTTCACATAATCATGATGTGAATATCGTAAAGCACTAACCATTCTGCCAAAAAACTGTCAGACATATAGTCTAATTCATCGTCTGAAGGCATTTTTATTATCAAAAATATCACGGAAATGAGTTAATATTTGTAACGTTTCGTTTTAAACTAATAACAGACACAGCTCCTCTGTCTTTGATGCATAAATGTCGACTGCTGTGTATGTGCAAATCGATGTTTGCGCGTATCGAAGTGGCGCAATGGATTTAACAATACTCCTACTAGATGGTAGTGTGAAGGATCACATGGTAGTAGCGATTTCATACTAAGAGATGGCGGGCGCTGTGCATTATCCTTGGGACTATCAGCTGATTGCAGACGTCACTCTTCTTCCAATGTCAAGGAACGCGCATAAGACGTTAATGTTGTTTGTCGACATTTACCTATAAGTTAATGCAAAGTTTTCACCACTGGTCAAGAACATAGTGTGGAAAATGCACTGGTTCTGGTTTGTAGGTTTATGCGGATCTGTTAGAGAAATGGGCGTAACGAGATGGAGGTATAATACTGAAATTTGCATAAAGTGTGAAGGTACCGGCTGCATTCAGTGGCGTCAGGATAGGGACCAGTGGCGAGCTGTAGTGAACACGGTAATGAAACTTACTGCATAAAAGGCAGATAATTTCCTGACTTTCCAGCATTTAGCTACGCCACTGTTACACCTCTTTAAACAACCAATAACACAAAATAAATTTATATTTTCGGTCATCACCTGACGTGCATAGTTGGTTCCGATGGCTCAGTCGGAACACTGAGTAGGCGGCGGGATGCACGGCCGAGTGATCCTATACGATTCTCGGGGGAGGGGGGGGGGGGGGTTCTGTTCTCCAAAATGCCTTCGGTAAATTCGAAGATGAAATGTGGCGACAGAAAAAACTCTCCAGTCCTATTGTGCCTTAATTGCGCAAAAGACAACCACGTCTGGCGGACAACTGCTTCTGAAACGAAGTTAGTAGCACTGCTAGCGGGGCTGTAATTTTGACAGACGTTAACAGAAAGTCCTCTTTGCCTTTGTGAGCACAATTTACCCCTTTAGCTACGCAGTGCAATGCTGCATCCCATGGCGGGCGTTGCTTACGTCAGCAGCGCCTTCATTACGTGTGCTATAATTGTGTTAGTCTTACATGTGAAATTACAGAAGGAAAACAACGTAAGTCCAAAGTACGTGGTTTAGACAATGGTTGTGTGAGTTATGACGCCGTATGGTCTGGTAAGTGATGAAAGTACTACCTCCAGCTTTAGGTTTTGAAGATGGGAGAAGTATGTTTTAACGAAACATTGATAACTACCAAATTACAAGGTGTAATGGCCCAGGATCCACTATATATATGTCTTAACAAAAGAGAGAATGAAACTTGAACTATTTATAAGCAATCCGCAATATGAAGGTGCGTGACAAGTGTAATGTAAAATAACAGGAAGTTGGAGAAAACTACCTAATGAGAAGCTTCATATTTTCTGCTCTTAACCAGATACCTTTACGATAGCAAAATCATTGGCGGGGCGTGTAACACGAATGGGAGACTTGAGAAATGTAACTAAAATTTTGATTGGTAGGGCCGAAAGGAAGAGACCGCTTGAAGTATGTAGAATAAGATTAAAATGAATCTGAAAGGAAAAACGGCTTGAGTGTGTGGATTGGATTCATTTGTTTCAGTATAGGTTGCAGTGACAGGCTTTTGCGAATGCGGTAAAAAATATTCCTTGTCCACAAAAGGGTGTTTTCTTGACCAAATTAGAAACTATCCTGTCAATCTTGACACACATGCTGTCATCAACCACAACAAATTTTATTAGTTTCGTCAATACATGCTACATGTTTCGGTGGTACTGACCATCTACAGGCATTTAAATATATGACTTTAAAACTGAAAATAAAATGCATATAGCTATACATTTTAAATTTGTTAGATCTCACAAATTGTAGAAACCACAATAATCTCTATGTAACGTTATAATATAAACATTTTTGTACTCCTCGTGTGTGGTTTCTATATTTTATGTCGATACAATACAGAACGTACAGACTGTAGAATAGAATATATATATATATTGATGAAAGTAATAACATTTTATTGTGGCTGACGGCAGTATGTACGTCAATATTGATCTGATATATGACAACGGGATAAATTCCATTAACAAATACGCATTATCAGGCTATCAAATGGACTCTGATTTCTTCTGTGAGTTATTTAACAAATTTAAATTGCGTCTTCGTATGAGTACTTGGCTCAAAGCGGACATAAGTCAGCTCTTGTCCGTAGTCTCTGATGCAACTGGTATTACCCGCCTCTAGCTGCACTTTAGAATCTGAAACCTACACAGACAATTGCATGGTCGTGTGCCTCGCTTGTATGGAGGGGTTTGGTAAATAGGATGTAACAGCAGAACTCAATAGCGTCTATAAATTTCGTCATATGTGTACCTAGGTTACATTAAAGCCTTTGAATTATATGTTTCGTGTTTGCTGTAGAACCAGCACTTATTGTAACCGTTGCAATGGTCTTGCTTCTTGTTTGATTTTGGGGTTCTCTTTACTTAATGAGCTGTACAATCTTTCGCAGTTCGTATCACCTACCTGCCTGCAGAAGAGTTCTGCTCGAGACGCTGATATTTAGAGCAGGTGACAAAACAATTTCCCGCCTTTTATGTGGCCACATGTTCCTTGCTGTGTTCACAAAACATTGCTGCAGAATTCTGTCCTGAGCCATAACAATCCAGCTGATACCTTTACGCCTTCTTCATAGGTGTGCTAAAAACACAGACGTTGAGATGCTTATGTCTGTCTGTCTCTGTCTGTCTGCCTCTGTCTGATCGCATAATTTATCTTGGGAAAGACTGGACGGGCTTTGACCAGTGGCCGGGCTATTTCTGGGATCGCGTTTTCGAAACCCGATGAGGGCATGGGATTCGTCTCTTTTGTTTTTTGTATGTCTGCTTCCTACTGGGAAAAGAAGTCCCGTCCTGGGTCTTCGTTCTTTTGCCTCGTCACTACATTGACTGAGCTATAGCGGCTAGCTTGTCTGATGAAAGGGTCGAAAATACTAAACCACAGTAAATGTCCTCCCAGCCGACATGTAAATGTGGCACGATTCATTGTGTAATTAGTCATATGCTGCCTGATCTATATGTTGTGGATAGCTGTTCTATTTGTTTCAGGTGTTGTGAAGTTTCGCGAGTGTGAATTTTTGTTAGTGTGAATTCAAGTCAACTGTGCTGTTGGTAGTGTGACAGATATGTGGAGACTCCCAGATTCTCAGTTGCACCGCACCGCTCATGGCTGAAAGATGGAAAGACGAGGCAGAAAGGTAGGGAGCGCCATTTAATGTGTAAATGTTTTAGGCATTGTGAGATTTAATGTTCTTATGGCGG
Source organism: Coptotermes formosanus (assembly GCA_013340265.1). NCBI lineage: Eukaryota > Metazoa > Arthropoda > Insecta > Blattodea > Rhinotermitidae > Coptotermes > Coptotermes formosanus. Next base: position 974,371 of record BLKM01011979.1, read on the forward strand.
TGTCTGTGAGGATTACTGTCTTCTGGAGGGTGACGGTGTGTAACAGAGACGTTCCGCCTGTATCTTCAGGGTTGAAAGGTTACCATAATGATGGAAGCATAACGTTTATATGAAACATTTATTATCTATGGTCCAAATTATACGGCGGTAGACGTAAAAACTGAAGTTCACCCCAGAACAACTCGTGAAGGCCCAGAGGGGTGTAGAAATATAGCTCTAATCTTTCCTTAACCTCGGCTGTAGATGGAGGTGGGTGGTCAACGCCACGCCCCGGCCGCATTACCCACGGGAAAGAGACCCGGTGCCCATTGTGCAGGAGGGTGGGTGGGCCCCAGGGTCAGTCTGGAGGGGTGTGGAAAATCTCATCCTATCAGGATTCGATCCTCGGACCGTAGCGAGTCGCGATTCCGACTGAGGTATCCCGGCCCACAAATATACGGCGGTACCTCCCGAGAGGCAGAAACCTTAAATTCAGGCGGATTTCTTCATGTGTATCTCTTACACAGTGCGTTGTTTTCATGGCCATCCTGATCACCGTACTTCTCACGGGATGTTCTGAGACCTGAGGTGAAGCGTAACTTTCACTGAACCGATTTTCACACAATTCACGTCTGCTGGGAAAGTTTTTATAAATAAATCCTAAACAGATTTTCATGAAAATCCGACAAACGGTTTAGTTACCGAGACTAAGCCGCAGACGGACAGTCGTGTTCGTCACGTACGGCTTTTATTTTTTACTTCGTGAAACGCTTCGTAACTGTTAGAAGGACACCAAAGATTATAACGAAGTAACATTAGAAGTGAAGGATTGTTTTTTGGAAGTACCAAGAATGAGCTAATGAGAGCCTGAACAGGATGTTAGTCTAATCTTCACAGAATAACTGACAGGGACGCACATCTAGCCCAAATTTTACACACTGGATACATCACTGGGCGTAAGCACTGCTGCATGGTAAAGCGTCATTGTGGCCTTTTTGTGGATTCATCGTCATACGAGATATTCGCTATTCTGGAATGTTACGCAGCGTAGAGTGGTAATTCTGTACCGACGTTTCGGAACAACCTATCAGTCCCATCTTCAAGGGTCAAGAAGCCCAAGAAGAGTTTCGGATCAACCGGTCGGTCCCATATTCAAGGGTCAAGAAGTCCAAGAAGAAAGCTTGCTTGTTGGACTTCTCGACCCTTGAAGATGGGACCGATAGGTTGAGCCGAAACGTCGGTTCAGAACTGCCATTCGACGCTGCGTAACATCCTAAAAGCGCGCAGATTTAGATTGGTAGTTAGTTACTGATTTTTCGGGAGAGCCTGTCGCTTCCATCTTCGAGGCTTATGTAGTACGCTCATATCTCTGCATGTATGCTGCGTTGTTGAAGGTTATTTATGGGTTGCTAATGTATGATACACCATATGACATAATCATCACGTCGTCGAGTTTCCTCTTTTGGTCAGCAAGCTGCGTGATGGAGGAGAGGCAGCGAGACATATTATATAATACAATAAAGAAATGGACGCCAAATCCACCCCTCTTAAAATAGACTCAGAATATCCCCTTCTGTTATAACATTTTCAAGTGTCAGAGATAATAAAATTTCAACACGAGAAACATGATACTTCTTCTACAATTCTGCCGATTTTTGAGAGAGAAAGGAATGAAAGACTCCCCTCCCACCCCCCTTGATACTTACAGTTCATTGGGTTGATGTCGCGGGAATTTTATTTGTCCTCACGCGTAAGGGTGAAATATAAGGGTGGTCGGGAAGGGGGGATTACAGGACAGCGTCCAACAATAACCGATATCGGAGTACGGTGGTGCTACTCGATGATTGTGGGCTGAGGGAGGAAATAATTAAACGAATGCAGCAAAATTCTGTGGTGTTGCTAACTGGAGCGGTGACAGGTAACCTCTGTAGTGGTTAATTTTGAACGGAAATTCTGCTGGGATGGGCACCAGCCGGTGTCACTAGTAAACAAAATAGAATGTGAGGATAACTTTAAGACAAAAGTAGAACTCCCGAAAAGTCGTGTATATTAGACATACCTCACGCCTTAGACAATATAATATGATTGTGACGTTACAAATTGGCCGTATATTCCTTTACTAATTTGTAGTTGGTTTGACGAATCTGTCAGTAATTTAGACTACCGGTATAGTGTCGAATGATTGAATGTTAGTGAATTATAAATTGGGAAGTATTTGGAAGAGATTGTGGCATATTTTAAGACAGCACCCAGGAATTTTCCTGGAAGGAGAGAGGGAGACCACTTAAAACCTCAGTCAGTCTAGTCCATTCTTGGCCCACATGTCAACCGGTACTTCACTTTATTACAAATCAATAGGGCTGTCGCTTGAGCCATATTTCTCGGTGCCACAATTATACACCTATAGAAAATCACTCATACTATTCTTGTCGTTCAATGCCATGTAACCTGTGCAGGCAATCAAATTTGATGAAGTAAAGAATAAGAGAAGGATACGTCCGCTGGCAAGTTATAAGGTTTTGATAAATAAGAAATGAGAATGAAGCATGAGAATCGGTTAGAAAATAAGTTTACGTTTCGTATATTTTGGATTTTTAATTTTTAGGTACAAAAAACAGTTCGGTTTTAATTGCATTGTTATCCCACTAATTTTTAACATACTCCTCGTCGCATCTGGGGTATTTATCCCATCATGGACGTGTTTCTTTATTTCCTGTTGATATAAGTCCGTTTCCTCTGTTACCAGCCATCGTGTCACAGCTGTTTCCAACTCGCGATTGTCTTTGAAATTATGGCCGCCAAGATTTTGCTTCAGTTCTGGGAACAGAAGATACTCGCTCGATGACTGATTCCCCGATGTGATCACAATCAGTGTAGGGTCTTTATTTACGAAATTGTGCCACATTTACTTATTTTCTGACAGACTTCCCTATATTGAGGTAAAAGTAATAGCAAGTGTATGTTTATTGACGTCTTCAATCACACTAACAAGTTACATTGCATACATTTTTTCTTTGGCAATTAGTAATAAACAGCATTGCGACAGACATAGTTGCTGGAAGTGTGTTATCTTTTCATCATTAAGAAATTGCTTTTTGCTAATATTTCATTGTCCGTGTTGACTTACAATACTTCAAGTGGCGCTACACCCATAGAAAGCCGTACCAAAATAGACGACAAAAATGGTTGATGTTTTGATTGTTAGAACGTTCTTTTTTTCTTTATTTAACTCACCACGTTTTTATTCTTGCTGAAAGGTCCATCATCAATCCAGATAACACGCAAAACTTTTACACAACATGGCTGACAACAAAAGAAGCTCAGGCAGCGACGTCTGTAAACAGCAGAACAACACCTCACGCAACAAGAAATATACAAAAATGTGGATAAAAAATTGAGATATTGTATGACAAATTGACCAAGTGTTTCTAGGAGATGTCAAACGTGGGGTGTATCTGGGTTATTCATCATGAGTCACGTGACCGGTGGTACAGAGACAAATGACGTTGACTCGGCTCAGTGTGAGATGGCTTCCCCTTCTCTGCCATCTCGCAGCTTTGTTCTGATTGCCAATCTGCCTTGTGTCAAACATGACCTGCCCTCCATGTGCAGTGATAAATACGTTATATGTAGAACCACATGCAGTGGTCTGTGTAAATTATCAGTGTGCATCTCAATGAAATGTTATCGCGTCCTTTAACACAATAACTACCGTGTCTCTCCAATAACTGGTTCTACAGCCAGCTAACCGGAGTGAGAAAGCAGGTTCCTTTGACCTTAATCCGTTTCTCTTACGTCAGTAGTGTAAATATACTGTTATTTCAGTAAGGATGTTTTAAAAAACCAGTGCTTTTTGCACGAAAGCCCTTAATTTAGAAACGGAATTTATGTTCTTGATGTTGTACCAAGACTGGATCCTTGTATGGCCACACTATGGACCAGTGTCCATGAGGCGGTGTTTCCATATGACTTAGAACCATTTTCCTTTAAACTTCAGTGACGTGGAGGCACGCGGTGGTGCAGTTGTTTGAGGCACTGCGCTACAAGTCGGAAAGACCCGATGGGGTCATTGAGATGTTTCATTGACTTAAGCCTTCCGGCTGCCCTGTGGCCCTAGAGTCTACTCAGTGCCTAACAGAGATGAGTAACAGGGATATCTCTGCTGGGGGTAAAGGCAGCCGGTGAGTAGGACTGACAACCTTGCCACCTTCATGTGTCGATTGTCTTGAAATTCTGGGAGCTTCAACCTCCTGGAACCGTTAGGGTTTGTCCACGCCTGTACAGAGACAGTTTTACCTTACCTACATTTAGTGACGTGAATGTGCTGTCGTCTGTTACATGTGGGTTGCGTTTTAAAGTGATCACACTGTAGCGTGCTATAGCCTGTTATGAAAGAGCCGTTACAGTTCTATTGGTAAAGTGGGTGATTTGGAGCTATGCGGTAGGAGCTTGATTGCTGGCAGGGTTACAGTTTCTGTAACCACATTTGAAATGGTCACTGGCAGAATAATGAAGTAACTGAAGTACACGCTTTCATTGTCGCACCCGCCTGATTGTGTATTCTGGTGATACGAAACTAGAAACTTCTAGCAAGGAGATTTGGTGATCGGTGCAGAATTCATACAGTGTCAGTAATGTCAGGCCATTAGGTGTAGAGGTTTGCTGGTTGTTCTTTTGACAGGAAGATGGACGCCGTCCCTTCCTTAATAGGTTTCAGAAGAAGGACATATTATCCTGCTGGACCCCCTCCCCCACCTCCCAACCATTACTGTCCCTGCCACAGAATTGTAGACAAACATCCATGCCGCACACCTCATTCGAATCCGTAATATTTTGTGTTTAATTCGTTGAAGACATGATATATTTTACAAAGAAAGAAAGAAAGAAAGAAAGAAAGAAATGGAGAAAGAAAGAAATGAAGAAAGAAAGAAAGAAAAAAGAAAAAAGAAAGAAAGAAAGAAATGGAGAAAGAAAGAAATGAAGAAAGAAAGAAAGAAAAAAGAAAAAAGAAAGAAAGAAAGAAAGAGAGAAAGAAAGAAAGGAAGGACAAAATAGTGAAAGGAAAAAGGAGTATTTTTATTTTCTTCAAAGCTGAATTGCCCTTGCTTTTCGTAGTTTCGTTACTTTAGTAAATTATGTTAAGACACGCCGATACTGACCCCGTCCCCCCTAGCACGCCTAAGACACATCGATACTGACCCTTTTCCCCTAGCACCCACACAGAACTGTGTCTCACCCTTTCCGCGGCCACAGCGACTGTGACTGTCTCCCCACCTTGCATGCGGTTGCCACTGGCGTTTGAATTATTCATGTGCAAAGCATAATGAAAGCATTGTCGCAGAACCTACTTACGAAGTGTCAGCACACCGAAACATCCGTGACATTTTGATGCCTGTTGTTTAGGAATTCGCGATGTGTGCCGTATGTTCCCTGAGGGCCGAGCAAGAAACCGTTTACTGAATTCAGTTAGTACTGTATACTACTGTATATCCCAGTGGCTATACATACGTAAGTGTTTATTTGTCACCAACTACTGCACTTAATTTACATAACCTCCAAGATGTTTCGGCTGAGTTATCCAGCCGTCTTCAGGGAGTTAATCATTGTAGACAAAAAGTAGCTTGTAGCAAGTCACAAAATGGTACTTATAACACACAATACAAACTGGATTATAATTACCATTCTGGGACTTGCTACAAGCTGCTTGTTGTCTACAATTATTAACTCCCTGATGATGGCTGGATAACTCAGCCGAAACATCTTGGAGGTTATACTTGTATAAATAAAGTGCAGTAGTTGGTGATAAATAAAAACTTACGAATGTAAAACAACTGCACGGAAGATGTATAATATTAAATATGTAAACGCCCCGTGGTTGCTTTATGCACCACCAGGCTTAACATTCACAAATTCCACGTTCTGCCCACACAGTGTGTTTATGTGTTTGTGTGGATCTCAGAACAAGCAGCGATTATTTCGCTACGCAACATTGACTGCTTGGTTTTTATGACCTAGACGGAGAGTGTTTACTGCGCGGTACGGACTGAATATTTAACTGTATTTCAGGTTAACTTCCGACTTTAGGCCACGCCATGGCTCAGGCGGTTATTGGCAGGTCACTTGCTGTGGAGAGTGATTTCGGTCCAAAGGTCAGTCCATGTGGGATTTATGGTGGGCAAAGTGGCTCTGGGAGAGCTTTTTCTCTGAGAACGTCGGTTTACCTCTGTCAGTATTATTCCATCAATGCTCCATACATTTATCTTAACGCTCATATTATCAGAAGGACAAGCGGGCGAAGTCTGGGAACATTCAAAGCAATGAATGCTTGTATTGTTTCATGCTACGAAACTGACTAACGGGTATGATATTTGCAGAGGACATCCCCTGTGTTTCGCAAATTAAATGTGCTCTACAAAGCTGTGTTTATTATAAATCTGTTTTTATTGTTTGATATTTAATTTGCAAAACTCAACCCGCTGTCCTCTGTTAAAATTGCCCTTGCTAGTCAATTTTATATCATCGATCAATACAAAGACATTGTCCCTTTATACATTCTCCCCTGATGATGACTCTTATGGGTCGAAACATGTAGTGTTTTATTGCAAAATAAATATTGTTTTCGTAATGAAAGTAGTTGTGTAGGTTGACTCACTCTGTGGTATTTAAAGCAGTGCTTATTTAGGGGGCACTGGAAAGAAAGAACTGCCACATTTTCTGTATCTTTAAAAATCTGATGTGGGCATAGTAGGATTCAGGCCGGACCCACATCGTGGCCTTCGACTGTTCAGAGCTAGCTGGGAAATGACAACTCTTTTCTTCTGGAATATCCATTAGCAGCCTGGTACTACAGTACACGGTGTCACGTCCTGGAAGAAAGACAACTTTTCCTAAATTTGAACCTAGAACCCACTCTAGTGTAACGTTCGCTATGACAGCAAGTTGATATATTGTCGTTAAATTCCCTACCAACTGATATTCTTTCATACACATACGTCACAAGCTTTCGGATTTAGAGCAAGTTTAAATATTTTCTACGTATAAAATGAATAAATATGGATACAGAAACAATGCATGGCCTCTCTGACTTTCCCCTCTCCCCACCCCCACCCCCACCTCCCCTCTTAGTGATGTGTTGTGTGTTTTATAAAAGGGTTAGAATAGATAGCGAGTATTGCTTGCCAGTAAGTGGGCCCAAATGGATTGCCCACATTCCACGAGTCGTACAGCATGCATTAAGCTACGGTGGATACCACTTTCGTTACGTTTTTGTTTTAAAAATGCTCTTTATTCCTCCCTACTCCATATTCAAGCATATGCGTTCTCCTATCTCCCCCCACGGCTCACCTCTCTCACATTTTCCGGAATCATGTATCACATGCAAACATGACGGAGTAACAAGTAGCTGTTTTAAAATCAGTTGACATTTCACTTTGCCTGCTGTGTGGGTAAAAAGTGCAGAAGTCACCGTCGCTGAAATCCGTATATGAACGTACGAAGTGGAAATAACCAGCCGTCCATACAATGAACCAACAAACAAACTAACTAACTAACTAACTAACTAACTAACTAACTAACTGGGTGACTGACTGACTGACGGACAGAGTAACTAAATAATTGACTAACTCATTAAGTGACTGACAATCAAACAAACAAAAGAACTAACTAACTAACTAACTAATTAAGTCAGTAACTGACTAAATGACTAACTCAGTCAAAGTTTGACTGGCGAATTAAGTAAATACTTGACGAACTAAGTGCACTGGAAGAGTTATTCTTGAGAAGGTAACAGTTGCTCAGTCACGCAATAAACTCCCCACACTTTATGAAATCCAAAGGTTCATTACTGTGTTTACAAGACCCTGCCATTTGTCCCTGTCCTGAGCCACGTGCGTCCAGCCACGCCGTCCTATCCTGTTTGTTTACGATCCGCTTTACTATTATCGTGTCATCTACGTCTAGGTCTTCAAAGCAATCATGTTCTTTCTGAACCGAAACACGCTGTGCAAAACTCTCCTCCGCCATATGTCGGACATTCCCCGCGCATCTCACCGTAATAATATTTGGTGAGGAGTGCAAGTAACAAGGCTGCTGTCTATGCATTTTTCTCCACTCTGCTGTCACCTAGTCCCTCTTGCACACAGATATCTTTCTCAGTTCCCTATTCGCGACCACCCTCCTCCTACGCATATGTAGTCTTAATGTCTAAAGCCCTGAAATCTTTCAACGCAGTCGGTGTAAGCAACGTGCATGAGTTATGGCGTTTTGTTCTGTTATTTTCTACATTTCCTATCCTGAATACCGACTTCTTTATGCCCTCTCATGCACAGCGTTAAACACGCGGAGTGGAGGAGCACTGGAAAAAGGATTTCAACGATTCGTGAGTTATGACACAGCACAGGAATCCCTTTTGTTTGGACATAAGTGTGCCTTTCATTTTCTGTAAAACATTTGTTTAAACGATTTTTCTCTGCAATAAATATTTAGCGAGTTACGACCGAGGAGTGCAGGGGTAACGTAGTGACTAGACTGAGGAATCGTGTTTCGGTTTCCCGCCATGGAGAAGAGACGCTTCTCTTTTGCGAATTCTTTAGGCTGTGGTGTCCACTGAGATTCTTATTCAAGGGTACCGGCTTTTGTCCTAGAGCTAAAACGGCCTCCATCTAGTGCCAAGCTTAAGAATGAGTGGTGGTATACCTGTACGCCCCTCCCCCATATGCCTTCGTGACGTGGACAGACCACTTTATCTTTGCCTTTTACTTGTCGCGCTTCCAGTAATGATAAATGTCAGTGGTACGTGAATTACTCTATGTAACATGGCATTATATGATTATTTTAACACCCATTTCGAACCTCACAGTGAACACTGACGGCTTCTGTTGTAGATGTAAACCGGTTGATGCTGCACAGGGAAATATTCGCTGTTTTATTGTGAGAAACGTACAAAAACGTAGAGAGATCGTGTGGACGGTATGTAGAGATTTAACTGTTCATGCAGACGGCAGAGTGCAGTAATCAGGATGCTTTAATGGGTTAATGAATTGGAAGGGACGTGGTAGGAACCGTCCGCCGTATGGTTTAATGTGTAATGTAACAGAATTTTCTGACGAGACCAAGGAAAATCATGAAACTTTTAGTATCACCGTTCCTTCTAAGCTGCGCGGGTGCGCGGCCGCGCAATAACTGAAATGCTCACGCGAACACTGAATTGTTGCCGCACAGCTGGAATTTTGCAATTTGCACTGTAAATATTCATATTATGCATACTGCAAAAAAAAAAAAACTTTTAAAGTGTCGCGCAGTCGTCTGGTCATGTAAAAATTTTCTTCTCAGAGCAGCAGAAGGTCCCCGCAGCTGTAAAAAAGATTAGAGGGAACGTTGATGAGTATATCGAGGTTTCCCGTCCTGATTTGAAGGCAAAACCTCTCGAATGGGAAGCAATGTCTGGGAGAATGACATTGCCTTGGATCCCCCTTCCTCCTTCGCACACAATTTCATTGCTGTGTTCAGATGTTCTGTGTTTCAGATTTTACTTATGAATTATTGGGCCTTCGATGTGAGATGTGCCACTGTTGTTCTGAATCATGTCGGTATGGTTTACCGGAGTATTACAAGTAATGTAAGCTAGAGTCAATATAGTAACGAGGTTGGTATGGAAATCGATTATTTGTTCCCGTGGTGAATACGTGGGTAAATAAACGAAGCACACAAAGTGAAGCTAAGGGAGGGTAATGGGCAGCAAGGCTGCATTGTCATAAATTAGGGTCTTCCAGCACCACAAAGAAGCTGGCGTCACATTATGGAACGGTGACTTCATTTAGGCTACCTGATTACGACTTTCAAAATTGCAGTTATGTGTGTCGAATGTGTAATTATGATGCTTGAGGCAACTTGTGATAGAATTAGCAAAAGTTGTGAGGCCTATGTAGCTTTGAACGGATCAAATTAAGAACGGTACTGTTCAATATCGCCGATCCCAGTGGCCGCGCCGTCTAAGGCGTGGGTCTGCGGCCGAGCGCTTGCTGGGATCGTGGGTTCGAATCCGACCGGGGGCATGGATGTTTGTCAGCTGTGAGTGTTTGTGTTGTCAGGTAGAGGTCTCTGCGACCGGCCGATCCCTTGTCCAGAGGAGTCCTACCGACTGTGGTGTGTGTCTGAGTGTGATCAAGTGAAAATAAAAACAACCTCGGCACCTGCTGTGAGTAGGTAGAAGAAGGAAGGACTACGAAAAGAAACTGTTCAATATCGCTACAGGCTAACACGGCCTAAGACCTCCCTCTGTTCCGGTTTCTTTATTTTGCTTTAGACAGACGATAAGATGCGAGATTTCAGGCTTCCGCCGCAATGTGTTTGAGGCCTTCGCTCTTCTAGGATGTTATGCAGTATAGGTTGGTAGTTCTTTTACGGACGTTTCGGGACAGCCTATCATTGCCGGTATCAAAGCGTGGTTGGACTCGTGGCTGGGGCAGAGATGTCCTCATACATACAGCGTCCAGACCGGCTGTGGGAACCACTCCGTTTCCTGTAGAGTGGGTACCGGGGACTTTTTCCGGGCTAAGAGGCTGGTATTTGAAATTGGACACTTGTTTACATCTAGCGCCGAAGTTAATAAATGCGTCAATTCTGATACCAAGACATGTTTTATTCGCCAGGAATATGAAAATCGGTGTTTTGGGACGCCTTGCTGTGGTCATCCTGCGCGAGCACTCTTGTGCTGTCGTACTTTTACCATAAATATTTGCAGCCGAGGTATAAAATAATTAACAGCAAAACAATTAAGAGAGAGCAGGTCTATTTTTGTGATGTAGTCTACTAATTAATTTCATTTTAACTATTTCTATTTTTTCCCCATGGTGCAACAGTCCCTAATGGGCCAGGGCCTCATTATCGAGGCTTCACGATCACACACACACGCGCGCACACACACACACACACACACACACACACACACACACACACACACACACACTAGGTAGGACACCTCCGGACGAGTGATCAGCCCGACGCAGAGATCTCTGTCTGACAACACACAACACTCACAAGAGACCCACATCCATGCCTCCGACGGGATTCGAACCCGCAATCGCAGCAAGTGAGCGGCCGCATGCCTTAGAGCGCGCGGCCACTGGGATCGGTAAATATTACTGTATTAGGGCTATCAAACTGAGAAGTAAGGGATGGGGAGGGACATGTAATTCGTACGTGGGATAAGAGAAATGCATACAGGGTTTTGGTCGGGAAACCTGAATGAATGGAGACATTTGGAGACGCAGGAGTAGATGGGAAAAAATGTGTCTTAAAGACGTGGGATGGGAGAGTATGGAGTGGATTAATGTGGCTGAGGATAGGGACGATTGGCAGGTTGTTATGAACACAGTAAAGAACCCTTAAATGCCACAAAATGCGAGGAATTTCTCGACTAGCAGAGGAACTCTTCTTAACAGAACTCTGCTGCATGGATTTAGGTGGTTATTCTTTTTTCATCTTAATTTTGGATTCGTTTCGCCAGTTTGCCGTGCCTCTGGTGGCAGACTGCCACAACTCTAAAAATTTTCTCCAAAATTTCGAGTTGGAAATTTGTCGTCATCAAAAATTTTTCGGTCGTCACTTACTACAACAAGAAAAGTACTTTTTGGACCCTGTGCGGAGATTCATCTCCAGTCACCCGTAGTGTTAAGTATTGATGTCGTGGTACTTGATCAACCGCAGGGATAGGCTTTGTCGTTTATGAAGAAGACTGAGGTGAAGGATAGTGCTTGCAATGGGAAGAGAATTTTGTGGTCTGTGCAAGGCATTGTGTTGTCTAATCTGCAAAGGCAAGCAGAAGAAGCTATAAAGTGCGGAAGGAAAGTTTGTACCGGTAACTTAGACGTCTGAAATGTCAGGCGGTTTCTTTTTAAGTCAGAATACTCAAACATCAGCCGCGGCACCGCCCTCCTAATTTTCTACAAGTCCTCCTGAGTAATTTCAGTCTAAATGCTAGTCATTTGCATTGCGTTCCCCCCTGTTTTGACGACGCTTCGTGCAATTGGCTTGTTCCCTTACCTTTTGTGGAGAACCAGTACAATTTTGTGAAATCACAGGTATTTAGAAGAGGGTGGGCGCATCAATCACATTACTGTATTATGCAAACCCTAAATTGAGGCATTTCAAGGGGGTGGTAAATTGTACCAAACCCTTACCACTGTGAGGGAGGAATGATGACAGCACAGGATGGATAAGAGTGTAGATTCACGCTGACGTAAAGGGAGGTCTAATTTGGAGCTCTAAGCTGGAACGGTTCTTAACGTTGTCCATAGAGTGGTTGAGACACTATAGTTTATAATACCAGTTGCAATAGCAAATGACGTATTCCTTCTTTGCCTGTATAATGAGGAGAAGTTTCGCATTGGTCCTGTGTTATAATAGGTTCGTGCGTAAATGTTTCAGTATGCAAATCTTCACATGTAAGTTTTTCTTAAGATACGAACAACCGAACTGTGGACTTATGGGCTATGACACTGTGGATTCTGGTAGGTTGGTCCCAGCCTTTTGAAGGTACCTGCAGCTTTTTTCTTCAGCCAGAAGCCTGAATATGAAGGCAGGAGGTTTCTCGGAAACGTCGGTAAAAACTTAACAGAACACAAGTCTTCGCAACTCAGAATATTACTGTCCAGACACAAATAATATTATATTTATCGTTTATCGTGAGGTGAAACGTGAAAATTCGTACTTTAGAATTCGAATACGTTTTGTCTATAGATTCAGACCGTCAGACGAAAAAAAACGCTTAGCGCGAAAAGGTACATAAGTTTACGTGAGTGGTCATTACACTGGAGACAGGCTGTGTGTTGTTTGAGGCACACACTGAGACCCGATTAACCTTTTAAAGCCTAGCGCTAACTTTACGTACCACCAGGTTTAACATTAAAAAATTCTACGTGGTGCCCACATTGTGTTTATGTGTTTTGTACGGATCTCAGAACAAACAGCAACTTTTGCCTTATAAAACATTAAGAGATTGGTTTTTATAACCGAAGTGGAGAGTGTTTACAGCGCGGTACGTACTGAGTCCTTATATAAAAGAGATATGCTTCGTCTTTAAAGGGTTAAAAGCTTACGGTCTGTACATCTCTACTTTTAAGAGACGAGTGCATAAAAAGTGTACCTAGCCCTTCACGAAAGAAGTGCAAGAAACTTGGCGTGTCGCTGTTTACGAGAGAAGTTCAAGAAGTACGATATCTCGACATTTGCGAGATAAGTATAAGCAAGAAGGCAAAGTCAGAGAGGCCGAAGACACTGTTGACTATCACCTCATAACGTATAATCGGAGAAACAAAATATGTATTAATGGTTTAAAGTGCATGCAAACCTTTCGCGAATAATATTGACAGTGGGAATAGTGTGGGGTGGGGGAACAGAACAGAACTAACAGAAGTGTTATTTCCCGCGCACATTGTCTAAATTTTCCCCCCTCCGTCTTTTTTTTATCTGTGATTAGTCGCTTAATTGTGAAGACATAATCGATTAAAATACTGACACATTGACATTGACATTACGAGGTTAATGCAGCACAATAGTCCTTCTACTGAGAAGAGAGTACATGAGAGAGATTACATCCGTTTTGTGACATAGATGTGGAAATATGTTGGGCTATCGTCCCTTCGGTAACGGAAGGTCTCTCTGGCTAGCTTTTGTCTGGAAGCGTAAAATACGCTAGGAGATGAGAACTGAAAAAGGATTTTCACTGGAAAGGAAATGACCGAAATAACAATCCGATTTCTATATGTATTAGTGTTCATTCACTGGTTCTTACGGTTCTGCGATTTTCAGCTCTTCTTTTATGTCGTTTAGTAGCGACACAGTATGAACGTAAATAAAAATGTAGTCTTCTTCTCCTTGAAGTGCATAGGAAATAATTTTAAGCTTTCTGAACAAAAAGGGATTATGTAGACTTTATATAATTCTTTTATCAGAAGATATGTATATAGTTGATTTATTTATATCGGAGACTTTGCTTGAATAGAGGTTCGTCTGACGTGTCCTTGAAAGTTTCTTGTGTCGAATGCTGGCCATTCTCCACAACTTTGTCGATACTGTCGGACTGTGAATTAGAATACTTGAACCTTGAGATAGATTATTTCAGTGTGTCCGGCGGGTGGGGGTGGGGGAGGGGGTGCTATTTCCCGGACCTTGTCGTGAAGCTGACAACTTATCCACATTTAATGCAGAGGTTAAGACTCAGTGGATCTATACCTCTACTCACCTCAAGCCTTCATGTTGTGTAGTGAGAAGACCGTGTATTTGAGTTAAGTTGAGGTGGACCATGTTCGCCTGCATTTAACCTGTTTGTACATTTCACCATGTGTAGTGACCTGCATACCCCATTCAGTGCTGCCTGAATTATGCAGCGTTGCTGTAATAGCACTTTCAGTAGATTTGGTTATATAGCGTTCAACGATGGGATCCTTATTGGGTAATTAGTTGGAAACGACAAGTGAGAAAGCCAGTGTTGTCTTATTTGTCTAGAAGAACTGGAGTAAGTTACTGAAAGGTTAGCCAGACTGGCCGGTGGCAGATACTAATGGTTCATACACTACTGAAAAAAAATATAGACTGCCCTCATAGGGTATTGACTTTTTTTTGGTTCTTATGTTTCAATTTTAAAGGTCGTCTTTAGGTGGTCGTTAAGGTCGAAACAAGCAGAAGAGTAACCATACTGTAAATAAATATTTCGCACAAAATTCAGTCTACTGTGGTAATATAGTTTTGTTCAGAAAGGGGTGTTGAGGGAGATATTTAGGTCTAAGGGTAGTAACAGGGGAATGGAGGAAATTGCATAATGAGGAGCTTCGTGATCTGTGCTCTTCAACAAATAGCATTAGGGTGACCGAATCAAGGAGAATGAGATGTGAAGGGCGTATGGCAAGTGTGGGGGAGGGGGAGAAGAGAAAAACGTACATGATTTTCGTGATGAAACCTGAAGAAAAGGCACCACTTCGATGAGGGGGTAATATGAAAATGGATTTTAAAGACATTGCCAGGTGGGGGTGGGGGGGTGGCGTGTACTATATGTCTCTGGCTCAGGGTACGGAAATAAATCTATGGTTTTTTTCTAGGTGAAGAACTTTCAATAAGAAATGTGCCTCGTGAAGTTAATTTCGTCTTAGTCATTACCTCCTGTACGTACTCACAGCAGGTGTCGAGGTTGTTTATATTCACTTGATCACACTCAGACACACACCAGAGTCGGTAGGACTCCTCTGGATGAGGGATCGGTCCGTCGCAGAGACCTCTACCTGACAACACAAACACTCACAAGAGACAAACATCCATGCCCTGGTGGGATTCGAATGCACGATCCCAGCGAGCGCTCGGCCGCAGACCTAAGCCTTTGACCGCGCGGCCACTGGGATCGGCATGAAATTAATTTTGGTGGTAGCGTTGTTTTTCAACTGAAATTAGCGTTCGGTCTGACAGTAAACTGTTCTAGACTTGACGTACTAGTCATTGCCACGACTTGAACGAACTGGCAAATAGAGACAACTTTTTTTCACATTACATGAAATTAACGTACAATAAGGCGGTAATGGGTATATTTTTATTGGTCCGCATGTTTCATTTACGAAATTAAGTTTCAATGAAAGTTTTCTGTTTACCGCGCTGTCTATGCCGTTATATTTCGCGGAATGTTCTTTGGGTGTGAGTATCAGTGGAGGGATATATCAGCTTTTTGGTTCCCTTATTCAAGGCATGCCTTGATTCCTACAGTCATGATGGTTCTTATCGCTGTAACTGACCAATGGTAAGCAAGTCATGGAACATCACCAAAACAACAACTAAATTTTCCAACTTCTGCGTACGTACTAAAGTCACTCTGCTTTTTAGAACTCTCTTCGCGTATATTTCACGACAGCAAAAGTCTTCGTTAGTTGTGAATAGTATTGTACGGGTATACGAGTTCCACCCTAATGTAGCTGAAATATAAGGGTCAGTTTCCTGTTTCCTCTACCCGTAATTTTGACTTCTGTTGCTAGTGCTCTTGATAACATGACTATGGGTTTGGAATGAAAACAGCGTGCTTTAGAAATTAGTTCAGTCTCTAGAGAAACCATGACAAAAATAGCCGGCTTATTTCAAAAAAAAGTCTTTGAACACAACGAAAAGTAGCTTCCTCATGCGGCGAACTGAAGAAGAAGACTCGAAGTAACTTTGATGCCTTAATGGGAAATGATATCTCACAGAACAAAGTGTTATTTGTCACAAAACGGCAAAGGTAGAACCGCATGCCTCTTTTAATGTTTTTTTCTTCTCTGGTATCTCCACAAAAGCCGAAAGGAGAACTGCACAGTGGCATCTCACTGTGTGCTTCGTTTGATGTTATCTAATAATGTCGAAGTCCATAATTAACATGTGGAAATGGTTACGGGCCTTTGAAGCGCTCTTTTGTTAAACCTATACAAAGAAATGCTATGTCTGCTGTAGGCTTCATCTGAAGAGAAGACACAGACGTATTCATCTTCCATGCTCCAACACAGCCTACTGTCTCTCCGCATGATTACACTACTCACAACGTCAATATTTTATGGTATTTGTACCGGCTATTGTAGTGTCGAAATTTTAAAGCTTGCCATTTGTTTTTTCTGTTTATCGTTTCGGAGTAACAGGTTTAGGAAAGCTTCTATAACATTTCTTTCGTTCTGTACGAAATTTTCGGAATAATAACTTATAGCTCAAAACCAAACAGTTGCTTGCAAATTACAGGCATCTTAAAGATAAAGTAAAAGTAAAATTTTTGCTATGGCAGCCGTAATGTTAAATGGGGTAGTGGCGGTATGGCTCCATTCATTACTAACCTCGACACCATATGGAAATGAGTGGTCACCTTCACGCCCTAGCCACTTTATTACCAGGGAAAGAGCCTTCGGTGTATATGATATAGAAGGCTGGGGGGGGGGGGGGGGCCCTAGGTTCTGTACGGACGGTTTGGAGGGGAGATAAGTCCCTTGTCTTGCTGGGATTCGAAAGCCGGTTCCGTAGTCATCCATCGAACATAGCCAAGTCACTACACGGACTGTTTCCTCTCATGAACCTCTTAACTCAACGTTAGTTTCTGGTGTATTCGCTTTGAGATCTTTGTTCCTCGTTGCTAGTTACATCTAGAAGGGTAATGTGATTGGGGTATGTGACCCACATGTGGGAACATACAAAATGTTGATTGTAAAACTTCAAACAAGAAAATATTTGGGAAATCTAGGCACAATGTAAGGACAATAAGCAATAGGCAGCAGAATTAATTTCTGAAAACGTGAGGTAAATTCTGCTGGCGCGTAATGTGGGCAAAGGCGAGCTGTTGTGAATGTGACAGTTACAGTCAGTTCCATAAAAGCATCAGAATCTGATACCACTCCATGTGTGTAGGGTTCTCACCACAGTACACTGCATTTAGAACTATTTGGATTCTGCACTTCGCTTATAGTCAGTAGGATTCCAAAAGCAACAGAAAAGTAATACGTCTTTTGAGAAGCTGGGTCTGTGTCCGTCTGCAGGTAAAGAGATATCGGTTAGACCCGTTAGCACGAGGGGTTCTCAGCCTCCGTGCGACGTCTGTACGTAGGCCTACAGTAGCTCTGAGGATTCCGTTCTTCTGGGATCTGGCGCGGTCACTTGTTGTGTACAGTTTATGGTTCAAAATTAGGCATGTGCCCAATTCGGTGGCCGCGCGGTCTAAGGCGTGGGTCTGCGGCCGTTCGGTTGCTGGGATTGCGAGTTCGAATCCCGCCGAGGACATGGATGTCTGTCTCTTGTGAGTGTTGTGTGTTGTCGAGTACCTCTCTGGATGGGCCGTTCTTCCGTCTGGAGGAGTTTTAGCGACGATGTGTCACTGAGCGTGATCAGGTGCAAGATTAGCCGTCTGCACCTAGAATGAGTAGGTAGAAGGAGTCAGACTAAGAAAGAAAGAAAGAAAGAAAGAAAGAAAGAAAGAAAGAAAGAAAGAAAGAAAGAAAGAAAGAAAGAAAGAAAGAAAGTTAGGCGTGTCTATGTTCTCCTGATGCTCAGTCACTTGCTACGTCATACGTTATTATGTACCAGAGGTGTTAGGCCCAACCGAGTGGTGCGCCAGATTACGCTCGGTCTAGAACTGTTGTGATAAATTAACGAACTCCGATCGGCACTTAGGTGACCCTTACAACTAAGGCCAAGGTGTGACATGGATTTGATGTGATGTTCTGCGAGTGCGGAATGGACGCAGATGGCTTTGTGAGGAAGCATGACTTGTCAACAGAAATTTTTCTGAAGACGTCAATACGTTACCGGAATTATCACATTAAAAGCTAGAGCAGTGTTTGGATGGAGACCACAGCGTCGTATCAAAAGTGGATGGATGGCCATACTGTAGGAAGTGCAAATATTTGCTTTTCTTTCTGAGAGAGCAGATTTGATGACGGGTTGGCTGCCGACTTTACAGGGGTGGAAGACGGAAGCGATGCTAGTTAAGATTTACGAACCGTGCTTGCAGGATCAGAGCATATTGCAGCAGTTGCTAATAACAATAATCCTTGCTTCGTTACGGACGGAGGCTATATTCATCTTACGACGTCTGTGAAGGTCACATGTTTGTAATAACTGACGAACGCAACGTTAGACGATGGTTGTAACGTCGCGCATTTTGTGCTTTTTTTGTATTTATATAAATCTGATACGTAAGCATGTCAAATGACTTTTATGTGTCACTTTTACAGATTGCAGAATCTATGCCTTTTCTTTCTCGTCTATCAATTATGCCCATGCGGCGTGGTCTTGAGTATCATTAAGTGGAAGGCAAAGGAAATATATAGACAAGAAAGGCAAAGAAAGAACTACAGTTTTAAAATATGAGAAAGTAAAGGGTAAGGTGTAGAAGAAATGAGGAAAGGCCAGACAACAAAAGAAGAACGAAGGACATATTGAAATTAAAAAAACAAAACTAACCCTGTACAGGTCTGGACAGGCCCTGAGGGTTCCAGGAGGTTGAGCGTCCCAGATTTCAAGGCAGTCGGCACATGCACGTGGTAAGGTTGTCAGCCCTACGCACTTGCCACCTTTACCCCCCAGGAGATATCCTTGGTACTCATTTCTTTTAGAGGCTGAGTCGACCCCAGTGTCATAGTGTGGCCGGAAGGGTCATGTTAATAAAAAATTCCAATGACACCGTCGGGAATCGAACCCGCGACCTTCCGGCTTGTAGAGCAGTGCCTCAACCAACTGCGCCACCATAACGAAATTAAAGCAACCAAAGTAATTATTAAAATGTAATGGAATTTTCAAATAATCTGAGGGAATTTTAAAGTAAGGAGCCGGAACAGGTTCAGTGAGCGTGGTGACTCGGGTAACGTACATGCAGGAGAATTGAGCAAATCTATTTCGTTTCTTGGCAGAGACAGCGATATGCTCTTGTATAGACCCTTCAGCTGTATCTGGAGCACACAGCCTCATTTTCAACAGGTACGGGTAACTGCCCCGCAGGTAAAGCGGCCGAGGCTTGAGGTTAACCATTTCTTTCTCTCGTACCAGTTTTAAAATTTTGTGGAAATTCACTTTTCTTACATTTCATGACGCGGTGCTTACTTTGTCTCCACAGTAACCCAACCGTTTGCCTTTATGATTCACTGTACAGCTTGGTGTAGTTGTAACACTGTACATTTGCATGTGGGAGGTTTCAGATGAGACATCTTCCAAAAAGTAAAAGAAGTCAGATTTTTTTATGCCTAAGAAGAAGTAAATGAAATGAAAGATAATAGAAAAGAAAAAGAGAAATAAAGAAGGATGAAATTGAGTAGAATAAATGTCAAGTAAACTGTGTCTGCAGATCACAATTACGAGGGACAATAGAGTAATGCCAAGCGGCTGTCCTGACTCCTCAGTACGTGTTGCCAAGTGCCAGGGTAGTGTCTCCATTAAGCCGTACCGCTTCCTGCCACATTCTTCCCAACTCGTTATTCACTCATGCCCCTGCCATCGACGTGGCCGTCTCAGATACTGTCAGCGTCGTTAAATAAACTACATTCCACCTTTATGATTCAGAATGTATTTCTGTGTCGATTGGGATTTCAAAGTAGCAAACAAGTGCATGATAAGCGGATCACGTGTCATGGCAACAGTATGAAGGATGAAGAAAGCTGGTATAATATCTGGGCAACAGTACCGGAAGTACCATACTGCAGCTTCCGGAAGTGAGTCAGCGAGTTACCCCGATCAATTGCAAATGGGGGGAGGGATGATAGCGATGAACACAGGGGTGGTGGATGTCGCGCGGGGTGGATGTGAGCAGAACGGAACGAGTTCCACTTTTATTGTGCAGTTCTCTGAGCAGTGTTCTTAATGCTGCTATAGTGTTTTGACTCTGAAGTGGCGAGGTGAATTGAATGACGACTATACATGCATTTATGCAATGTCTTAAGCGCGTTATTTGTACAAGGAACACAATATATAGGCATACAGGAGGGGTGACGCTCGTACGGTATCCCACCGCATGCTTAAGCCTTTAGGGACGAAAGATAATCTGTTTTATTTAAAGTACCCAGTTCGTACCGCGCAGCAAACGCTCCATTTCGGTTACAAAAACTGATCACTTAATGTTGATTAGGGCAAAGTCGCTGTTTGTTCTAAGATCCATACAAAACACACACCAATACACTCTGTAGGCAGAATGTAGAAATTTTTTATGTTAAACTGGAAAGTACCTGGTAACCGCTAGGCCTTAAAAGGTTAATCTCTGAAATAATTCAATTAATTCTGATAAAATTTTTATTGATGTTCTGCACCAAAATATATTATACTTCACACGTAGTTATGTGCTGCATGACAACTTATACTCTGCTGGGCTGTTACTCACTTTCGGAAGAAAATATTGCCAACATTTTCAGTGTAGAAAGCGTGATTTGGACTGTCTTCATAAGAAGGGCTTTGACTGTACAGATTATGTGTGGCGTTGCGTACTTTTAGAGTCCTTCTTCAAGAACTAATAAGGTAATGGCTTAGCGGTCAAGAATGTATAGCCATTTTATGGGCCCCAAAACTTCGGTATACTCGTAGTAGCCAGCTCGAATCTGTGATCTTGATGTGTGGCGAGTGGGTATTGAGCGGTCCATGTGCGGACAGACACCAGTCTGTTACCACCAGACCCGCAAGTGTAGGCTAAAAGCCTTAATTAACCCTTTAAAGACGAAGCATATCTGTTTTATATAAGGACTCAGTGCGTACCGCGCTGTAAACACTCTCCACTTGGGTTATAAAAACCAGTCTCTTAATGTTTTATAAGGCAAAAGTTGCTGTTTGTTCTGAGATCCGTACAAAACACATAAACGCAATGTGGGCACCACGTAGAATTTTTTCATGTTGAACGTGGTCGTATGTAAAGTTACAGCTAGGCTTTAAAAGGTTAATAAAGCATCTGTGACTGATCCGATGTTTTGAGATAAGCTATTATTTTTCTCTGAAGCCTGCCATGAACGCCATGTTCTCAGAGCCGCCTGTAACACTCCACCGTGTTCAGAAGCGTCCACCACTGGTCAGTACCCTAGCCAGATGAACCCAGTCAACACTACTCCCAACTTGTTTTACATACATTTTAATATTATGATTGGCATCTTCGTCTAGGTTTTTCAAGTGGTCTCTTTCCTTTAGAGTTTACGGCAGATATTGTATGTCGCTGAATGCTGAACCTTATATGTGGTTCGTACGTCGCCGTCGTAACCCGTTTTTATAGAAACACACAACGGTGCTTTGATCTAAACGCATGCTGGGTATGGTTGGTTGGAAAGGGGCCTTGTGGGAAGGGGGCATTTGTCGAGTTGAAAACTTGAAAGGTGGTCATAAAGAAAGATGGAAATCTGCTTCTACTCGTCACCCAATGACTTGAAGATGATGCGTCTCTCTTTTATGCGGACCACAACAAGATGAGAGTCTTCTAAGATATGTTACAGGCACCCACAAGATGAAAGGAAACATAGAATTTTATTCACGAAATAACTTATCATTTTTAGACGTTTTGACAATGCAGTACCATCAACAACAAAGATAACCCGAGGTACTTAGACCCCGCATTCGCCTGGTTTAATCTGATGCAGAGAGACTGGTTGTCATGGCCGGTATTTCATACGATATATGATTTGTGTCAGTTACGTCATGTGAAGTGGTGGAATTGTTAGACTCTTCAGCAGTTTGAGAGGAAGATATCTCTGAAACCGTAGACCTCGCTTGGCTGTATTAACCTTTTAAAGCCTAGCGGTAACTTTACATACGACCAGGTTTAACATTAAAAAATTCTGCGTGGTGCCCACATTGCGTTTATGTGTTTTGTACGGATCTCAGAACAAACAGAAACTTTTGCCTTATAAAACATTAAGAGACTGGTTTTTATAACCGAAGTGGAGAGTGTTTACAGCGCGGTACGCACTGAGTCCTTATGTAAAACAGATACGCTTCGTCTTAAAAGGGTCAAACTTTTCAAGCCTAGTTGTAGCTATGCGTAACACCATATTTAACAATCAGGCACTCATTTTTCTGCCTATAGAGTGCACTTTTATAAGACTTNTTTTATAACCGAAGTGGAGAGTGTTTACAGCGCGGTACGCACTGAGTCCTTATGTAAAACAGATACGCTTCGTCTTTAAAGGGTCAAACTTTTCAAGCCTAGTTGTAGCTATGCGTAACACCATATTTAACAATCAGGCACTCATTTTTCTGCCTATAGAGTGCACTTTTATAAGACTTAGAACAAACAGCGATTGTTTCACTACACATTATTAAATTAGTAGCTCTTATAATCGAGGCGGCATCTGTTTACTGTGCGGTACGAACTGAATCTTTACGTATGTCTCAGGTTCGTCGTAGGCTTTCAAGTGTTAAAATGTTGGTAATGTTTATATGTTATGGATGCACAAATTTAGGGTGCCAGGTCGCCGTGGCGACTGCATTCTGTATGGTGGCGCCTAATATTTGTTGGGTTTCACCATGGAACTTGCTTCGTGTCAGCTTCCGGCCTCTGGAATTCTGAGTTGGCTTCTAGATTTTTGGAAAGTTTGTGCACCACTGCTCTGTCATTTGTTTAACGAGCGTAGAATGACAGCAGAATTTCAGCATTTTTCCCTACTGACGCCCATAATTTAAGGTTTTGATAAAATTACATTTTCTACAAACCGGAAAGTCGGGGGTTCTATTTCCGATGGTGTCACTGGGATTTTTCATTGACATAATCCTTCAGGTCGTACTATGGCCCTGGGGTCCACTCAGCCTCTTAACAGAAGTGAGTATCAGGAATATTTCCTGGGGGATAAAGGCGGCCGGTGTGTAGGGCTGACAACCTTACCATCTTCATGTGCCGATTGTCTTGAAATGTGGGAGCCCTCAGGGCTTGTCCAGGCCTGTAATGGGATTTCTGTACGTTTATGTTGCCTCATAACTCACTGAATGACTGATTACTCCACGCAGGATAATATGTTTTATATTGCTCATACCGTGCATGGTTATTAGTCAAATAAAATATTTGTCCAACTAATGCACTATATTCTAATGTCTTTACATTACAACGTTTACAATATTTGTATTTTAGCCCTACATGTTTCGATCCCGTAGGATTCCTGAGGATGATCCTACGGGATCGAAACACGTACGACTAATATATAAATACTGTAAATATTATAATATAAATACATTAGAATACAGTGCAACAATTGAAAAAATATTGCATTTGACAATAAGTTTGTTGTGACATTTCAGAGCAATATGCTGCCTCCTTCTTCATGGTGACTGAATTTGGTTTAGGTGGATGCCAAAGTATTTGGTATTAGCAAACGTGTCCTTTATATAGGAATGTTGCAAGGATAGATATAATCCACACCATTCTTAATACCAGTTGCTTCAGCATCAACATGAAATGAATTCAGTTACCCTGAATACACAGGCAAATTTTTTCTCCGAAACGTCGGAACCGACTTATTATTATACAGTATAATAATGCAGAAGACCATAATCTGAGCAGCAACTGTTGTGTAAGCCTGACATTTTAAAGGTAAAGGTAAAGCAGTGCCATTACAGGCCTGGACAGACCCTGAGGGTTCCAGGAGGTTGAGGCTCCCAGATTTCAAGACAGTCGGCACATGAAGGTGGTAAGGTTGTCAGCCCTACGCACTGGCCGCCTTTACACCCCAGGAAATATTCCTGGTACTCATTTCTGTTAGAAGCTGAGTCGACCCCAGGGCCATAGTTCGACCGGAAGGGTTATGTCAACGAAAAATTCCAGTGACACCATCGGGAATCGAACTTGCGACCTGCCGCCTTGTAGGGCAGTGCCTCCACCAACTGCGCCACCGTGTGCCCCAAATTTAAACATATTCTTTTAATTTTATTTTTCTACCGAAAGCCCACTGACAGGGTTCGCAACTGTGGGCTGATGACCCTTGCTGTTACCTGTTTACCGTATCATACAATGGCCGAGGCGACCATCAGAGTGCACAGTTAATGGCAGGCTTGTTCAGATAACAGGTACGAGGGCGACAGTCCACGTGTTCATGTCACGGATAACAACTCGCAAGACACGTGCATAAGATGCAGCTTTTAAACGAAACACGGCTTTGTTTTGATCCTCCTAGCTGCTTCACACTGTACAAGGTATGGCTTTTAATTTCATCACGTCTCGCTTCAGAATTCCGTCTGTTGGCAGCTGTTGACCTGTCTTCTTAACTGCTTTATAACGAGTGTTCGTTTTTTAGTTCCTTGACCAGGATATGGTTTTTGTCCTTTTAAGTAAAAAAACAAAAGGATAAAGATATTCCAATACAGGCCTGGACAGCTCCTCAAGGCTGCAGGAGATTGAGGTTGCTAGAGTTCCAGACAATCGACACATGAAGATGGTAAGGTTGTCGGCCCTACGCACCGGCCGCCTTTACTCGTCAGAAGATATTCCTGGTACTCATTTATGTTAGAGGCTGAGTCGACCCAAGGGCCATAGTGTGACCGGAAGAATTATGTTAATGAAAAATTTCAATAATCCCATCGGGAATCGAACCCGCGACTGCGCTACCGCGTGACGGCCAAGCCAAGTAGCATGTGCTGATACAGAGAGCAATTACGAATACTTCTTCGGTTAGAAATCGAAGTCCAGGCCGAGTTGTCTGTATGCTAGTGACTTTACTGACGGAACTCCTCTGTTCGCTGGGTATCATGTTCTACAGAGACATATTGTTAGAAAAAGGCGCTTCTAAAATGTACCATATCCCATTATCATCTCTTGTTCGATTTAGCTGAAATACGTTTTGTTAAATTTTTTAGGGATTTGTCTTCTTTTCAGCAGTAAATCGCATTACTTATAGTCTTGCTGTCACGCGTTAAACGGATGATTAAGTAGGAACATTATTTGCTTGAATGGTTGCAGCTGTCAAGTTCTTTCCTTATGTTATGATTACGTTTTATTTTGTGTAGGCAAAGTCCATTTCTGTATTCCCTTGCGCATTCTTCTATTGAATCTTGTATTGTCGACTCCAATAAATGTTCCCTGATTCCCCTCACCACCCTACGTACTAAACCACCCTTCTGATCTCATACATCCCCTGCACAAATAGCATTATAGAAATTCATATTGCTCTGTAAATGCGATTATTAATTATGAATTTTATTCTAGTTGGTAACAAAGGTGAAGATTGAGTTCAGTTTAAAACATTTTGGCAAAAACATATGTGGCCTCCGTTTGTGTAAATAAAATAGTGCAATTTGTAAACAAACAAACAAAAAAACAACTTGGTAAGATTTTCAGACTGCTTTCTTCCGGACTGTGCCAGGTGCTACCAAAAGTTTCGACCCTGAGAATGGAGGCGGTATTTTCCTTTGAAACTTTGGTATTCACAATAGAGAAGGCCACAGTATGAGCCCTCGCAGTCTTGAAAATCCCAGATTTTCTCTTGATGTATTTTGCAGTAATATCCACAAACATAAAACGTCATTATTTTATCTGACCAATGTCCCTTGCCACTTCCCGTCGCTATTCCAAAGCGCCTTTGCGCTGGCCACTCAGCGGCTGTGGTCTACACGAGTACGATAAGCGGGCCGACAGAAAGTCACAAACGATATTGGTCAGGTAAAATAATGTTTCTACACATATTCATTAACCATAAACGGAAGTGGTCACTGGCTGTGGGACGGAAATTCCGGGTCTGAATTCCGGCGGTGACTTGCAATATTCCGTTTGTCGTTACCTCCAGACCGACTCTATATCTCATTCTGTTTGTTATCCATTCGGTGCCGGGATTTGATACAGCGTTCAAAACTTTTAAGCTGGTAACTCAGCTATATGTGATAATATGTTTAGAATGTGCGGAGTTTTACCTCCACTTCTCTTATACGCATTAATGATTTGCTACCTAGGCACAAAAAATACTGTACCTATATTTTTAGATGCTGCTTTGTGGGAAGATTTAGGAAGTTTACAACAACGTCAGCAATTAAAAATAATGTTTATATTTATGTCAACAGGATTCTGAATTTGATAAATGTTCTGCCACTCGGTTCAGAAACTTATATGTCAGGGCCTTACTTAAGAACCCAGGTACTGACAACACATAGCGGTCCCCAGTTCTAGACGAATAACAAAGCCGGACTTTGTTTGCCAGCTGAAGTGCACGAGAAAGAACGGGTAAGGTGAAGGCAGGCCGAGCAGTCTGACACAATCTGTGCCTATTCTGACGTGTATTCAGGAGGTTCCTGTCTGTGTTAACCCCCCCCCTCCAACCAAATACCAGGGTAGTCAAATTATGCCACGAAAACTTCCTTCTAAATCCTTTCACTTCGTTATTCGTGGCGTTAAGATGCACCATTGTCGTGTGCAGGGTACCTCAGAAATTCGCAAGGATGCCATGTTAGTGGCGCTGATGGCAGAAGTTAAACGCAAATTTGTCATTGCGAACGCCGTGCAGGCATATGAAGACAGTGGATTTGTAGCTTCAAACACACATTCTTAACCTCGGCGTTACGTGAACTTAAGAGATCAGCTTCACTCCCCTGCCGTTTGACCCTACCTTGGAAAGAGTCACCATTACCTGTTGAATAGGATGTCGGGTCGGCGTCAGACCCAGTGTGGACTCTTGGGGAAGAGCAAAGTGGTCGAACATTTCAGTTATGAGGAAGAAGTATCATTTGGTTCAAAACTTATTCGAGACGACAGATTGTCCCATTAAAGAGAAAGATGTACCTAAAACATACTTAAAATTTAGTGTGTACCGCGCAGTGAACACTTTCCTTTTCCGTTATAAAAACCAATCAGTTAATGCTGTGTAGGTAAATAATCGCTGTTTGTTCTGAGACCCGTACAAAACACGTAAATACACTGTGTGGGCAGAACGTAGAATTTTGAATTTTAGACCTGGCGGTACATAAAGTAACCAATGGGCTTTAAAATATGAAGTCAATTCGGACGGAGATAGAACAGACTAGTGGAGCAGTGTGTGACGGTAGAACTGTAAAATCAATTCTGAATTCTGATGGCCGTGTTTCTTCTTGCGCCGTCGCCCCATTAGAATAACAGTAATTGGAACATGCGTGGCAGATGGTGCCACTGATCAGACAGATGACAGTCAGATACACTTGACACGTGTGTCGCCGCAAAAATGCACTGATATGGTCACGGTACTGTGTTTGCCTGACAAGTGGAGATGACATTTTGTAACTAAATGAAATTAAAGATTTCAACCCCCAGGTCTACCCTCTTACTTGCTTTCATTACACCCCATCCAAGCATTTTAAAACTTGAGGGGAGTTGAGCATGGAAACAGGATTTACACTTGGCTTATTTTTGTGGCCCTAGAACGTCTGTAATTGGTATGTTTATTGGCACCAGCATTTTATATTGCGAGGTTTTAAATCTTTATTGTACGTCACCAGGATATTTTTAGAGATTAGCTTACTGACTCATGCCACCGCTTCAACTGCCACATTTTGTAACTACGTGGAAAATACAGCCGTAACGTGTTCTTTTTTTGTCTAAAAACAGGCACACAATTTTCTATAAACGCTATAGGAGTTGTGGGGGGCCGCGGTGGCGCAGTTGGTTGAGGCACTGCGCTACAAACCGGAAGGTCGCGGGTCCGATTCCCGATGGTGTCATTGGATTTTTTCATTGGCATAATCATTTCGGTCGCACTATGGCCCTGGGGTCGACTCAACCTCTAACAGAAATGAGTACCAGGAATATTTCCTGGGGGGTAAACGCGGCCGGTGCGTAGGGCTGACAACCTTACCACCTTCATGTGCCTATTGTCTAGAAATGTGGGAGCCTCAACCTCCTGGAACCCTAAGGGCCTGTCCAGGCCTGTAATGGGACTGCTTTACCTTTACCTATAGGAGTTGTGGACTGACATGGATATTTTACTGTAAAATTTTGTGCTTTTTCCTGTGGGCTTTGCCCAGTGTTCATCCCACAGTTTATCGAGGTATTTTTCGTAAGGTTAAAACGGCCCAAGCATGAAGCTGGCCACTTACTTCCACCTAGAGTAGACGCTGAGAAATCTCGACTAGTTATCTTTGCGACTGTAAATCTTCTTGCAAGTCCTACCTTGTTAAACAAGCGAACCGGCACCGAAATAACTATTATGTTTGACGTGATTCCGAAGATAAACCTCATCATCGCATTCTCAAGGGCCCGTTAGCTTATACTAAGAACTCTGTAAAATGATAATTTTATGAAGAAGCACATAAAAACGAACGTACGGGTTAGATGAACCAATTTTATGGCGCTGAAAATTCTATGGGCTTTGCGATTACTCGGGCTCATTAGACACCAAAAATGTGCAAATAACAGGTGTTAATGTAAAGCGTGCAGTTTCTGACCTACTGTATATATTTCACTCTTTTTGCATGTGGTGAATATTTGACAATGTATGGGCCCACGGCATCTCTTTGGCTTTGCAATAATAGATCTGTAAATGAGGATGCGATGGTTGCAGGTCATGAGTAACTGTACTTAACCTTTTAAAAACGAAACATATGTGTTTTATATAAGGACTCAGTGCGTACCGCGCTGTAAACACTCTCCACTTCGGTTATAAAAACCAATCTCTTAATGTTTTATAAGGCAAAAGTTGCTGTTTGTTCTGAGATCCGTACAAAACACGTAAATGCAATTTGGGCACCACGTAGAATTTTTTAATGTTAAACCTGGTGGTACGTAAAGTTACCGCTAGGCTTTAAAAGGTTAGTGTATATTCAGTGAAGTTAAGATCAGTTGGAATTTTAGATCGAATAGGGGCCAAGGAAAATTGGAATAATTTCTGTTTGAGACTGCCATTTCAAAAGTGACCACTTTGAAGACGGAGAAAGAACTGGAAGTTAATATGAATATGGATCTTACGGCCATGTTGTGAGGGGATGAATCTGGCTGGTGACAATGTCCAGGGATGGGGTGTTATTTGGAGTGTTGAACTTTTGTGTTTTGCTCCTAGGTACTTTGTTATTCAATTTCGTGGCACCCGGTATACTTAATCTCTGACGTAAGCAACAGTCATTGTGGGTTGCTTCGTCGGGCTTTGGGACTTGTCACGTCTTGACATCCGTCCCGCTGTCCTGCCCTCTTGCTGGTATCGAATCATGCTCTCCAATGGGCACATTGTGAATCAGCTTTCAATTATGAAGTGCTGGTGTGAAATGCAACTTGAAAGATCCATTCAATTTTACAGTGTCATTGTATCCTCTTTTCAATTTCTCTCTTTCCCCCCCCCCCCCCCACGAAATAATTTTAAATCGGTTTGTGGTGTGAGCGAAAGTTGTACTTAACTTGCAGTGTGTCACCGAATTTCATGTCTCGTCTTATTTTATTAAGTTATTTTACAATGCTATTTCAGCTACCTGGTTTATCTAGTAGGGAATGAGATAAAGTGAGTGATTCTACGTGGTAGGTGACGAACAGGAAGAATGGTGTAAAATGGGGGTTAGAAGGTATTGTAACGAGCTAACCCATGAAGCTGCCATGAATAAGTGAGACAGATAATGAGAAATACGGTAGAATAATTTGGATTTGAACCTAATGCTTCCCGAACGGGAGTCGGATTCCTTGTGGCTATATTAAAGCGTACAACTGTTTCGCGGAAGTCGATTATTGACAACTCTCCATCATTACAACTAACTCACTAACTAACAACAACTAACCAACCAACCAACCAAACAACCAACCAACCAAACAACCAACCAACCAACCAACCAACCAACCAACCAACCAACCAACCAACCAAGCAACTAACTAACTAACTAACTAACTGACTGACTGACTAACTAACTAACTTACTTACTTCATGGAACAGAGCCCTCCTTAAGAAGCTGGTAACTCCTCAGCTAGTCAAAAAAATTACCACATTTTATGAACCCCGAAATTTCATTACAGTGTTTACAAGAGCCTGCCACTTGTCCCTACCCTGAACCAGGTGCATCCACTCCATTCCATCCTATTCTTATCAATTCACTGTAATATTGTTAGGTTATCTAGGCCTGAGTCTTCCAATTTGTCTCTTTTCCTCAAGTTTTCACCACAAAAACCCTGCATTTATTTCCCCTCGCCCCCTTACGTGCCACATGCCCTGCCCATCGCATGTACCTGGATTTGATTATCCTAATGACAGAGAAGAAGAACACAAGTTATGGAGCTTCTCATTATGTAGTTTCCTGCAGCCCCTTTTTACCTTCTGCCTGAAGGCAGAAATATTTTTCGCAGCACCCTGTGCTCCAACATGTTCAGTGTATGTCCTGCCATTAATGTGAGAGACCAAGTTTCCCACCCATACAATACAAGAAGCAAAACTGTGATTCTGTATATTTTAATCTTTACGTTTCTAGATAACAAGCGCAGAGACAAGACATTCTGTACCTGCTGATAAAAGGCATTTCCTGAGTGTAACGGATTCTTCATTTCTTTGGGCATGAAGTTTTGATTTGTTCGCGTCGTCCCCAGATATTCATCGTTAATAAATCCTCTGCTGTTCACAAACGCTAACCCATATATTAAATATATACAGGGTGACATTATAGCAGATATTAACTGTCTTAAAAGTTATTTTTTAGTAAAATTGTTTCGCGCGTTTAAATTTGTTTCCAGCTTGCAACTCTTTGCAGTTGATATCCCAATAACGCGGTGGAAAAATAAGAAAACCACTAACACCGAAGTCATCGTAACTTCTGTTCGAAATTAGAACCATAGATCTTCAAACTATAAGGTGTAGGCTGAGATAACCTGCCAAGTTTCTCTTTACTCCCTTACCTATTCTGTCTGTAAGATCAATCTGTTGAACGCGTGGCAGCCTGCTATGAAGACGTTGGCGCCTCTTCGGTACAATAATAGAGCTGGAATATGTTCTACACGCTTTTCGTAATGGAGATGTGGAAGTGTGTTTAGAGGGCCAAGCAAATGGATTGGCAAGTGATTTCTCCCCTCCTCTGTGCCCCTGTCTCTCTCGTGACATCTTTCTAAAGACGGCTGTCGAGATATTGCCATAAAATATAACAGCCTTCTCCAAGATGCGGCCTTTCTCTCTGTAGTACAGTGGAATGTGCATCTAAGGCACTTACTCACTGCCACAAGGAGGTTTAACTCCTCTAGTTTAAAAGCTTTTCCTACTTGTACTTGGTAGAATGTCCTGCGGCATTGCGAGTCTTTTTAGATCGCTTTTCTTATTTTATATTACAAGTAGACTCGTGGTGTTATGTCCAAGTATGTGTGTCGCTGCTAGTACACTTCTTAAATTTGGATTTTCATGAAATTTGGTGTCGTAGGAGACTACCTCAACCTGATACCTTGACCTGTCACTAATAACAATACTAACATGGCGGCCGTGCGAAGCCTTGACGTAAGCCTGACATTAGCGTCGCATACTGTCTTGATATTTTTGATAAGAATAGGTAATTAATTTGTGTTTTTGATAAGTATATGATACTGTTAGGGCAAATGCATTAACCATTTAAAGACGAAGCGTATCTGTTTTATATAAGGACTCAGTGCGTACCGCGCTGTAAACACTCTCCACTTCGGTTATAAAAACCAGTCTCTTAATGTTTTATAAGGCAAAAGTTGCTGTCTGTTCTGAGATCCGTACAAAACACATAAACGCAATGTGGGCACCACGTAGAATTTTTTAATGTTAAACCTGGTGGTATGTAAAGTTACCGCTAGGCTTTAAAAGGTTAAGCAGACAGTG
The DNA here is from genome assembly GCA_013340265.1 of Coptotermes formosanus. Lineage (NCBI taxonomy): Eukaryota > Metazoa > Arthropoda > Insecta > Blattodea > Rhinotermitidae > Coptotermes > Coptotermes formosanus. The sequence goes on from BLKM01011979.1 coordinate 1,006,533, forward strand.
ATGAACTGCCTATGCAGCACGCATCGCAAACAAAGCATGCTGCGACCCTCTGTTACACTTTGGTCCCCTTCACAACAGACATTTATTCCTTCTGTTATTTGCCTTTGTCTCTGTCCTTCAGTTTTACATTTTGTACGCATTCTTTACATCTTCCAGCCGTCTCAGTGTACGCCTTTCCACTTTCCTTGTATCTTCTGGCTTAATTTAACGAATTATCTAAGCGACCCCTGCTGGATACATTTTTACCTTATGTTTATTGTGGATTATCCCAATATATAGAGGCATATATGGGGGAGAAACACGCCACTGGAGAGAGTGAATTGTCACTGTCACGCCCCGAGCTCTTTACCCCGTGGAAAGACACTTTGGTCCTCACTGAATACGTGGGTGATTGGCCTGAGTGGGCCACGCAGCCGGTCTGGACCATTCTGGACGAGAGAGAATTTCTTTTCCTGTCGGGATTCGGACCACGATTCCTGGGATCTTCAACCCGCTACCCAGTCACTATAATGACTGAGCTACCTCAGCTCCGTTAAGACGCTAAACATAGCCCCTATTGTCAGGAGCTGTGGCGCCGCTTTGAGGACTTCGCCAAGGAGACTAAAAGGGGGCGATATGCATCTTGATGGAGGTGAAACCGTGAATCGGCTATGCTGACAGCGTCATCGTCTGACACGGGCTGTCTAGGTGAACAGTTCACTCCTTTTCACACCTTCACACTTTATAATACACAATTATTCTGCCATTGGCCGCTGTACGGTCCGAGATACTGGCAGCTTCTTGGTCTTATTAGCGAATCAAAATTTGAAAGAAACCGAGAAATCGTGACAACATGTTTTGGGAGATAAAATAAATCCGACAAGAGATGGCACTGAGCAAATTGATGTGGCTCTAACGATGCACGTTTGTATTCGGGAGTTGACTGTTTGGGATCTTGACACTACTGTGTCACCACTGCTCGTTCAACATTCTTTCCTATTCATTATTTATTAATTATTTGTTAGGCATCATCCTTTCTGCGCTACTGATGGCCTTGTGGTCTCCTAACCGTGTCACTTCACTTGTTACGAAGCAGTAGTAAGCTAAAAACATTCGAGTAATAGGGCATTGCTTCTTGGTTGGTAAAGGAAATGGGAAGAGGTGGCCAGCCCTCTGCAAACCTCCTTGGTTTTCGCAGTCAATTTCTTCCCTGTTACGTTCAATTCCCACCCACCCGTGCCTAATATGTCTGTTGCTCATTTGTTTTGCATAATTGAACGCTATGCCCCCTGCGTCATCTTGGTATTAACATTTTCTTCGAGTTTGCAATTCTTTGAACTTGTGCCTGCACCTAAAAGCCCGCAAGGATATTCTTCTGCTTCATTCCTTGTTGTTCGGGAACGTTTTGCCAAAGGAATGGTTAGTATGCAGGAAGAAATTCATGAAAAGCAGTGATAAAGGCGCGGGATGGTTTCCAACGGAACTGGGGAAGAATATTATGTAAGTTGTGCATTTTATTCTTGAAAGAATTCCAATGAACTAGGAATTGTGAAGGAGAAATTTGCTTACGAGTGTTACAGGGGGAAATTTGTGTTGGAAAGGAAGATGGTAAAACATATGCCGGTACTGGACTCTGTTACAGCCGTACACAGTTCGAATTTGTACTACAGTTAGAATAAAATTGAAAAGGTAAAGTCTGTCCTGTCCACACAACGAAAAGTATATGGAAGGGTAGAGGTATAGCTGAAATCATTCTTAACCTGTGCTTTAGATGGAGGTGTGTAGCTAACTTCAGGCCCAGTCGCTTTACCCACAGTAAAGACCCCTGGTGCCCTTTGATTAGGAGCCTGGATGGAGCTATTTTGGATGTTTCCGAGAAAAGAAAAATATTTTGGTCCTACCAGGATTCAAAACCCTGACCGATGTGTCACCCACAGCCGACTGACATCCGAATTTCTTATATTGTAGCCCGAATGAAACCTGATGTATGTACAGTCTGCTGGGAAGTTCGTTTTTTAGTACGTTTCTTTTGATGTATAAACGATAATAATACTCGAATTAATTACTTAACGACGCTCAAATGATATCTGATATTGTTTTGGTGTTTAGTAAACGGTACATGGATTTCGGACGCCAAGTGTGTTAAGGTGTCATCTCGAACTTTCTGTGGGAGGGGGGCAGCTACGAAAATCACCGACACAGTCAAGTCTGTGTTTCCGGTGTCCGGCCAAACCCAGTTCCCCCAGATCGTCCTGCCAATATCCTCTCAACGCACCACATTATGTGCAGTCGCAGTGCCACCGCAACTCGCTTGTCAGTTCACAACGCACGGCTCTGTGCTAGCTGTCAGCTGTCTGTGTCACGGGCATCAGGTGAACGGAACTACGAATAAATACAGTCGAACCCTGTTAAAAGGGCATCACTTTATAAGACACCTCATATATAGCGTCAGATATTCTTTGGTACCAGTTAATTCCTCACTGTTAACCATAACGTTACACTACTCGGTTATAACAACACTCGTTTATAACGACACAAAATATTCAGTCCCTTTCATGACGTTATAACCGAGTTCGACTGTATTGGTTTGCTTTTGAGAACAGCACGAAATATTACTTACGTCGTTTGATCCTAACTACGCACGAACCCGAACGTAACCTGTACTATCAGGTCCCGGCCCAGACTCGTGCAGACCTATAGGCTTACTTTGTGCCTCATATCAAACCCGGGGACTTGCCTGTTGAAAAGCAGCAGTGCAAATCCCCGAGCAGCTGCGGTGTTGTCGTCCGATCTGATGATTTTCCTGGATTTGTAACGGCTTCCACGGGCTGTTCTGTTGTCTCGTCATGTCACGCTTTACTGCACAGTGTATGCGTGTGTGCGTGTGTGTGGCCGCTTTACGCACTGCCATAACTGCGTTATGACAGGGGGGCACCACTGCGGTTATTGCGAGGTTCGGAGTCATTACTCAGTAGAGCAGAAAATTATTTGTTGGCTTCTAACTGCCGTCCATCAGAACGCGGTGGTCGTCAAACAGACACCGTCCCGTCCATAATAATTTTAATGAAATGGAATTTATATGTATCCTCTCCCCTCTGCGGGGGGGGGGGTAGTTGTTTTAGTAGTGAGTTTTATTAGTTGGCATGAATCATATTTTTTTCTCTAAATATTAGTGTACTAAAATGAACGTACGTATTTTTATGTGCGCGTTATGATATGGCTAGGGTTCCGAAAGTGATTCCTTTGTGTAGAGGCAGCAGGTCCCTCTGGAAGGTCAGTATACTTCTACCAGACTACACGGTGTTACTTCTCAGAACAAAGTAATCTTCATAATCACCGTTCTGAGAAACTCAAATGTCGGAGAGGGAATGACAAATAGAAGCAAAGGTTGTGATAGACACGGCGGTACATAGATAAATGGAGAGATGTATGTGGGATGTGTGTGTGTATTATGTACGTATGTATAGATAAAGCTGGGAATAGACAGAAGGATATATATGGCTAGATAAATACTTAGACATGCATATATATATGTGTAGATAGATAGATAGATGATAGATAGATAGGTAGATAGATAGGTAGATAGATAAATAGATAGATGGATGGATGGACGGATGGATGGATTGATGGATGGATGGATTGAGAGGTAGGTTGTTTGGTAGTTAGTAGATATGAAGATAATACGTAGTTATATATATATATATATATGTTTGGATGATTGGTTGGTCACTTAGCACGACCCTCCACAACAATAAACAGTATCCATACTCATTCAACATCGCAGTGTTTCCATTTCTTTATAGGCAATCGATGTTTAGAACGGACCGTGTCTGATGCTAACTGTTTCTGTAGCCTGAAATTGTACTTTACCGAGATCACAGTCTCTCTGAGTTACAAAGAACAATCACGTCGGAAGACCATAAACGTACGTAACTCTAAAAGTAGAGCGTCTGTTGGTTTTGTCTGACTTTATTCAGAACCGTGGCTTGTCGACAGATTTTAGTAAAACTTCCAAGTACTAAGTGTCACGGAAACCTCTCCGATGGAAATAGCTGTTTTGCATGCGGACGGACAGAGAGACGTGATGAAGCTACCAGTCGCTTTCCACATGCGCTTTGCGAGAGCGCCTAGAAGTGGGATAGGAACAGATATGTGACTACTGTAAACCACTATAACCGATATCTGGTTTTGGGGCACCTTTATAATGATCTTGACAAAGATCCCTGCATGTTGTGTAATTTTACATAACGCTGTGTAAATAAGATGGATAGACAAATGTTATAGTCACAGTAGATCGATTGCAAAGCAGTTTAGTTAACATTGAATACAATGTATAAAAATGAATTTTAAGATAATAAGGAATGTGCCCGCCCCGTTTCGCAGTACTTAGGGGTTGTAATGTGAAACGATTCCTCACAGTGTCACAACTCGAGTCCGAGAGTGGTTTGAGGGTGAACGGCTACAGGGGGCAGAAAAGACAGGATATTGAGTCTACCAATCATTGTCGGCTATGTCGTCAACATTGTAAAGAATAAAGAGCTGCGACAACATCTATCCTACTGCATGCAGGTGATTTCCTCTTCATGGAACTTGCCTGGATTAGCATTACATCCATTCCTGTTTCCTCCGAAACTATCAGCATTTGTAAACAGGACGCACTGGGGGGATATTACTAGAATATATCTCTTCCACCATCCAGAAAAAAAGGCGGAATAATCAGAGAAAGCTTTTCAGATGACCCAGGAAGTCAGTGCTACAATAAAACGGTAACGGGAAATTTCTGTGTGGAATCTCAGTGTTGGTAAGCCTGACAGAGGGTGTTCGTACTGACATTTCACGAATATCTTTCCAGCGGCATGTTTGGCATTAAAAGGTAAACGTATTTTGGAAGCGTTGCTTTAATATGCCCCGGGGGGGGAGGGGGCGTTCAGTATTGATGACTGCAAAGTTTCTGGCCTTTGTCCATGGTCCCTTCTTCAAGGAGATTCCAAACTTGCGGAAAGAAGATGTGTTTTCTTCCTTAGGTGAAAGCGTCAATGTTCCATCATCAATATGTAAGATCCACCAGCACTGTTGTAATATACTGAATGTTGTTCATTGTGCTGATGTGCAAGGTAGGGTGACCAAACGTCCCGTTTTTAACGTCATTGTCCCCTTTTTCAGTCACTGATCCCATTATCCCGAAAAAATGTAACCGGGACGCCAAATGTCCCATTTTTTTAAGAAATTCTACCCATTTTTCTTATCTTTCCTTTTAATTTTAACAACAAAAACACAATTTAAAGACATTTCTTGTGTGGACTTTTACGGTTTAATGAAGGAACACCCAAACCTTTGAAAGAAATTCAGCCATCTAAAAAATATGACAAAGATGTTAAGAGTGTATATCCTGGACCATCTTCTCGGTAAATATTTGTGCAATTTGGCCATGTTAATGTGAGACTAAGACAGCGATAAATGTGTGACTAACCTATGTTAATTTTAATCAAGCTAAACAGTCATGACTAGTTGGCATGAAACGAGTACAAGAGAATCATTTTAACTGGTATGGAAGTTGAATCATGTCAGCTCACCATGAGTGTCCCTTTTTTTATATAAATCTGGTTACCCTAGTGTAAGGGAGGGAAACAAAGAAATTGTACAGACTTTTGGCGTGTGACTTTTTCAATCAGTAGGCTGCTGCTTCGTCCGAAACGTTGGCACATACCTACCGAACGGCAAGAAGTAACATCCAAGAAGAACGTAAACTCCAAGCACATTATATGTTCTGCGTTATAGTCCTTGAAAACCGTAAAAATTGCAGCATCTGGAGAGAGTTCCCTCTAATGTTACTTTATGAAACAAGCTCTCTTCTTATGTCGAAACACAACGGAACGAACAAAATCAGAAGCCAGACAATAAACCGTAAAGTTTTCGCCCATTTCTACAAATAGCTTTGTACACTAATCTCTTTATTAAAAAATAAAAGACGTTATGGCGAAAAAGAGAGGGGTGAAGGTCTGTGAAGACGTCATATCCTGCGTACGAATGCATGCAGCTTGCTTTCGTGAACCAAAACCCTGTTTCCCGTCATCAAAATTTGACGAGCAATTAAAACAAAACTGAATAGTCGCTATCTATAAAGGAAAACGCTGTTTGGGTGATGTTTTGTGTTATACGAAATGCACCAATAGATGCCCGCTCTTCGCAATACTTTGTATTTTGCTGCTAACTAGTTTTATACTTCAGGAAGATTGGGGCGGGTGTGGGAGTCGGGTGCAGTGGCACTATTTTTCGAGTAATTCCAGATGAAGGGTCATTACACGCCTTAAAAAAAAAAAGAAAGAAAGAATTGTGGGTCGCGGTCGGTTTGCTTTTCTTTAGTGTGTGTGGGAAGCGTAGTATTATTGCAGAGCGAATGTCTGTCGACCGCGCCTTATAGAGCTGTTACTTTGTGTGTCGCAGGTGGATACGCTGGAGTCACTGAGTCGGACTTCTTGTGTAGCACTGGGGAGATCAGGGGTTCGAAACTTGGTTCTGTGACTATTATTTTCACAAGAATGTCCGGCGGTTTCATAAAATTACCAGTCACTGGCTCTTACCGTTATAAATATACAAAGGAATACACAAAATTAACATACAGGGTGTTCCTTTTATCGTGTTCCTGAACACGGTTCGGTTAGTGCATGGAAAGTCTGCATCCTCCGGGACATCAGGCGACAGCTGGCGTCCTCCGTGACCCGACAAAACGGACAATCTGTATTGTGTTGAACGTCGCGGTCCGATAGATACCACCACTGCTTTGTGTGCAGTAAGTCATGGGTTCAAACCTGGACTCAGGGACCTAAAATTCTGACTGAGATACTTTTTGTTTTACTTAGTTCCTCCCTGTAATTGAGAGGGTGGTACCTGCTGGGTTTTTATGTTTTTTACAGTTCGTTGCTCATTGTGCATTCTCGCATTCGACAGTAAATGCTGTGTGCTTCTTAAAGAGCGGGGCCTTGTGACAGGCAGTTGTGCACGAGTTACTGAATTTTCGAGCCCTCTTACGTACCTGAGTGACTGCTAACTTTCCAAGAATGACTGTGCGCCATGCGGTTTGCGTGTCATTTTGCATGCAATTTGGCGATGATTCAGCAGTTTTCACACAGCATACTGTACATTAGGTCCTGAAAGGTAGATGAAATGGCAACACTGTTTATTTGTTTTCGGTTCGAATCTGGGCCAGGTTACCGCAGTCCCAACAAGTTTACGTTACTTTCTTCGGTTGCTCATGGAAAATATTGAAAAAGTACCTCCAGATAGGAGTTTTACAGATCTGAACCCAGTCCATGTTATGGCTTACCTTACCGTCTGATTTCACGCTGTGCGATAGCCTAGTAAGTCGATACGACGTCGTTAAAAGTCTGTGGAACTAACACATAAAACAGCGACGTTTGGATAATGTGGTATTGTGTGCTAAGCAGGAACCGTTTCGGGCTCTTACAATTTGTGCGCTTCCATCGGGCCCCAACATTAGGGGGGCTTCGAAAGCGTTGTTTGTATTCTAGATTTTCATAATTCTATCTGCATTTTCGGTTGAGGTCTACGTGTAAGTGAAAAGGGTAATTTTGTCCTTGTCGAAGCTATTAAGGTATGGGGGGAGTAGAGGTGTAGCTCTATTCATTCCTAACTTCGGCGCTAGATGGAGGTAAGTGGTCGACGTCACGCCTCGGCTGCTTTACGCTAAGGAAGCGCCCGGATTCTTATTGCATTGGAGGCTGTATGGGCCCCAGAGCAGCTGTGGACAATTCCGATAACTGAAAAGTCTATTGCCTCTACCAGATTTAGAACCCGGACCGTCCGTCCCGTAACCTGGTCGCTCTATCGACTACCTACACAAAGGCTGGGTGCTCAAATTTATTTTTGAAATGGGAACTTAAATGTCTGAACCGGCCGTGATGTACGTTTCTTCCATACAATCGGCCATACTTATGACGTCACATGGATGAGCGAGTGCGTTGGAATTCAGTCGTTATCAGCAGTCAGCATTGCCAATAAAGCATCAGAATTCACGATAAGGCGAGGGAGTATATTTATGATAACTGATGTCATAATATTAGAATGGATATATCTCACACGTGACAGCCCACGTCATAACCGAAGATTGGTCAAGATGTAGGCAACAGAAAAATACATAAATCGACTTCCATAAAACTGAAATCAGTAAAATTTATGTGTTTTTGTTATTTTTTCTTCAGAGCGCTCTATGGTCCTAAAATAAAACAAATCTCCATATTATCTTTAATCCGATTTTAGATAAAAGTGTTTCCCTTGAGGAAGTATTTACTCGGATGAGTGAAAAACCTCTTTTCATTTCCCATCATAAAACCAGACTCAAGTGTAAAACGTCAACCTATGCAAGTGTCTCAAAACTGTGTGCAGGCTATGCGTGAACACAGGCTGAGGGGTCGTTCACATTCGAAGGCATAAAGCGAGTCCACTTGTTACTCTCTATTGGATCCGCGTCAACAACATTAAGGCGTGCATCTGGAGTAGATATATAGCTCTACTCATGTATGACGCCGGGCGCTAGATGGACATGTGGCCAACATCACGCCCCGGTCGCTGTACCCCGGAGGAAGAAGCCCGGTAACCCCTCAGTAGGAGGCTGGTTGGGCCCCAAAGCCGGTCTGGACGATTTTGAAAACAGAAAAATTTTTCCCTTGTAAAGATTCGAACATCGGATCGCCCACTATTGTATTTCTTTTTTTTTACAACGGTTAATAAAATAATTCATTGCTAAAGTAGCGCCTGTTTTCGCCATGGTTCATCAAAATTCACATGAATTTTTATAAAATCAAGCACGCTATAAATGAGACTAGGTTTCGGGCTGGGTAACCGAGGAATCGGGTTCGATTCCAGGTACAAGGAAGAAACTTATAACCCTCCACATATTCCAGACTGGCTCTGGATGTCATCGAGCGTCATATCCAAAGGTTGCCGGGGGCTTCTTCTTGTGCGGTTAAGCAGTCGACGCCTGAATCTCACCAGTCACTTTCGAGGTGAAATATGCGTGGAGATATTCCTCAGTATCCCCCTACTCCTTCCTTGCATGTTCTGTATTGACTTGCACAAATATTGCCTCAACGATTCCAGATGATTGTTTCTTGTATGAACCTGTCGTTAGATATCGTCCGTGTTGAAGAAGTTCTAAGCGAGATTCATTGAAATTAACTGGGTATAGGTTTTATAGAGATCGCTTTGCGAAATATCTGTACGGATGACGTGCTTTTAGAGAATCTGCGCAGTGCATTTTGAATGTCACTTTACATGACATTCAAAATGGACTCCACAGGTGTTTTATAGGTCATTACGTAAAATGAAGTTTTCTAATGGATGCATAGAGAGGAGTGGAGGTTTAGCTTCACTCGTTCTTAACCTCGCCACCAGGTGAAACGTGAGTGTTCAGCTTCATGCCTTGGCACTTTACGCCTAGGGAAAGCGGCCCCTGTACCCACTGAATAGAAGGCTGGTTAGGCCTACAGTTGGCCTGGACGGTTTGGAGAAGAAAGTATTCTATTGCCCCCTGCCCGAAATCGAACCACGATCCCTCGGGCATTCCGACCGTAGCCTGGTGTCCACATGGACTGAGCCACCCCGGCTCCTTATACAGACCAAGTTTAAATAAAATTAATTTAGGCGACGATCTTTGGTTCAGGACTCAAAGAGCAACTTTTAATTAATGTAGACACATAGACTATTTTCCCTAAATGAAACATGCGGACCGACGTACGTGCAGGTCCTAAGTAATTTGCGCTTACTTCGTGTACTTTGTACGACACGGCGTTACGTGTTGCAGTTCGCCGCTGTCTGAGGGCTGATGTGAAGCCGCCTTGAAGCCCTGCACAAATATGAATAAACGTATCAGCTATCTGTGCGCAAACTATAAATATTAAAGTCAAGAGTGTCTCGGGGGTAGTAAAACCGAAAGAGGTTTGTTTCTTTATTCTTGCATATTAAAGTCACTCCCTCATTTTAAAGGGAAATATTCCCAACGAGATGTAATTTTAAGATTGGTTTCTTTCCAACCAATAGAAAAAGTTCCTTAAATGTAATTTCTGTAATCAAAATGGAATTTTACGTTACATTTTACAAATAACTGCACAGAAGTCTTTTATCCCTGAAAGAGCCACATTCAGTTTTTGCCCTTTCATATTGTGTACGTTCGACGTGTCCAACACACTGTGCACAGGTAGCACAATGTGTATTTGTAAATCGTTTCTGTTGTCTGAGTTTCACAGGTCTAAAGTCGTGACTTTAATAGAGTCGAACCCGGTTATAACGGCATCGGTTTGTGCGTCACCTCGTCTATAGCGTCAGATACTCTGTGGTACCAATTAATTCCTCACTGTTAACCATAACATATTATACTCCTCGGGTATAACAACAGTTGTTTATAACGACAAAAACCAATCAGTCCCTTTCATGACGTTATAACCGAGTTCAACTGTATTTGGATTCTTGGAGTAGGTTAGTTTAATGCCATGAGGAATGAGTGAGGAAGGGTGAGAGAGTCTGTCCCTGTGGTTGCTTAGACATCACGTCATCAAGACCTGATGGATGGATATACAGATCCACGTATTCTTAACCTCGGCATTAGACAGTGGAGAGTGGTCAGTTTCACGCCTTGGTCACTTTGCTCCCCCGTAAACAATCTGCGACACCTGCTGTGTACGAGGCTGGGTGGGCGTCAGAATTGGTGTGGACGTTGTAGAAACGGAAGCATCTCTGACCCTGCCGGGTATCGAAAACCACTTCTCGAATATCGATCCCTTACCCTAGTCACAACACTGACTGAGCTGTCGTACATAGGAGGCACTACTGCTGGACAGTTTTTCGTAGAACATTATGTGTTTTCTGTCTCCATACACAGCTATAGGATGGAGCGCTAACTGTATAGTATAAAGTTATAGCAGTATTTACCGTGGTACATTTTATTGTGAGGGTGGTGTATATGCGAAGTAACACAGAGAGATATATGAGGTAAAATAAAATAAAAGACAGTAAGTTTAACGGTTCTCCCTTTCAGGGAAAATAAAAAAACAGAGGTAATGCAATAGAGGGGCTGTTATTCTTTTTATTGCTTAGAGTCCTGTTATTTGGGCGCTGGGGATAGCGCTTTAATTAAGATATTATCACGTGCTGAAGCGTCTGTTGTCTTTTTAAATCATTTATTGTTTCCTCCTTGGGAGATCGTCTGTTTGTAACGTGAAGCAAAGGGAAGTTTTGTCAGCTGAAGAAGAGAAAGCGCTCTTATATCGATTCAAGACTTATTCTTTGAAGACCGACACACAATGTGAAACTACTTTTATGTCCAGTTCTCTCAAACGTACGTAAGAGCGTCGCTCTGTTTGAAGGTTCCCGGATATTACCCGCTTGTCCTTCTCATAATAGTAGTATTGAGACGAAGGCTGTTTTGTTTATGTGAACAATATCTCAAATTTCAGTGTTTACCTTAGAAAGAACACGCTTTCTCCAATACGACAAAATCAATGTTGTTTAGAGAAAGAATCACATTTTATTCCGAGAATTATACAAACTATTTGTACACGTTGGGGCAAGAATGCAGAGTTGCTTATTGGTATGGAATTTGGTCCTCACAGTTACCACTAAAAGTAATACAGGTAAATTTTATCGTATAGCAGGCCTTGAAGGCCCAGAGGGGGAGTAGAGTTATATGTCTACTCTTTCTTTAACCTCGGCACTAGATGGGTGTGGGTGGTTAACGCTACTCCCCACAGCTTTTTCCCGGGAGAGAGAGAGAGAGCCGATACCCATTTTACAGGAGGCTGGGTGAAACACTGGGCCCGTCTGGGCGGGTTCGGAAAATCTCGCCCCCACCGGAATTCGATCACCGGACCGTCCAGGCCGTAGGAAGTCGCTATACCGACTGAGCTATGCCGGCCCATCATGCGGTTACTATTAGGTTTTGAAAAGCTAGGATTTTAACGCTTTTGTACTATGCACTGGCTTATATACCACCTGTTGTAAAATTAAATATCTCTTTTTTCGAAGCATGGATTGATGTATTGGTTTCTTATTCATTTATTTTTGCTTTATTCAATGACGTCAGTACCTTAGACTATGTAGAGTCCAGTGATAAGACGATTAGTTAATGAAAGATAAGTTGAAAACAATGTGGGTGGAAGCTACGGTGGCCGGACTCAAAGCGCATTTCTCGCATTTACTTGGTGGGATAGTAAAGCTAATGTAGCAGATTGGCGTCGTGTAACATTCAAACACAAGTCATGCTATAAATTAGAATTACAATTGGGTACATTATTGCAGAAAGTTACCTAAGTTACATTTTTAAGTAAACTCATTCGACCACGGATTCTGAACTCGGAAGGGGGACGCACATTCTGGGAATAAAGGATGGATTCATTGCGTGTCTAAAGGCTAACATGCTCAAAGCTGAGAATTACGGAGAGAGGGCTAAGCAAATGATTTGGATACCATTCTGGAAAAAAGTTTCATATTTACTGTGCATAAACGTGAAATTTTATTTGTACATGAAGCAGTCAACACCAGAATAACACTGAGTATAAAGAGATTGTAGCCTTGCTACAGATTGCTTGAAAATGCTAAACTGCCAGGCGTTCTTGTACATCACCAGTGGTTCAGGTAAATACAGAAGTTGGTAGTGATATTTACATTCTAAGTGCGATGCAAGTAAAAACTAAGCATCCTCCTGGAGATAGTAAATAGACCATGGAAACTATGGGTGAACAAATCCCTGGCGCAAGGTCACCAGAGCGACTAAATTTTGTACGGTGGCGTCTAACATTTGTGAGTTTTCTATACGAAACTTGCTTCATGTCACCATTCTAGAAATTTGGTGTAGCTCGCAGATTTTCGGAAAATTTTTGCATCCTTAATTTAAAGAAATTACAAAAAAGTGTTTATTTGAGGAATTTCCTGAAGTCTGTATTTTATATCACTTATGCGTGGCTCTTATAATACTTTTTGTATTATCACACGTTGCATATTTTTACAATTATTACTTCAACCAAATCATGCACTGAATAAAATAAATCCATGTGCTATTGTGGAACTCCTACATCATACGGCACCAAGGTGCCATTATCAGGTGCACATTAATGTATTTTACTCGTTGATGTGATAATCTTACACTGCTATTAACAATCACGTGACAACAGAGTTTTCGGATCAGATGAGAAATATGTATGGTCAGGGGTTGTGTCATATCGTGCCTTAGATAAACAAGGAACGAAACATTTTTGTCAAGCTTTCTCAATATTTGCTAAAAGCGAATTATGGACCGTCCCGCCAAAACGTATTCAGTTGTGGGTTTGTATTGCTGCAGTATGAACTTACGGCCATCTAGGAAACGGGCGGTTTAACAGTGATCAGAAGCCTTTCCCTATTAACCCTTTAAAGACGAAGCCTATCTGTTTTATATAAGGACTCAGTGCGTACCGCGCTGTAAACACTCTCCGCTTCGGTTATAAAAATCAATCTCTTAATGTTTTATAAGGCAAAAGTTGCTGTTTGTTCTGAGATCCGTACAAAACACATAAACGCAATGTGGGCACCACGTAGAATTTTTTAATGTTAAACCTGGTGGTACGTAAAGTTACCGCTAGGCTTTAAAAGGTTAATTTCTAACAATCAACCGACTGGCACTATTGCTCAGGTTTTCCACTAATAGTACCATAGTGCTTAGCAGATGTCCAAGTAGGAGCAAATAAAACGCTCCCTGCAAGTGTTCCATCGACAGGTCGCAATACTCATCATCAGAACTACTGCGACGGCCATAAGCAGCTTTCATGAGCGCGAGTTGCCTTTCAGTCCTGACCCAGAACCCGATAAGTCCGCTTTCGAACAGACGTCTCAAGATCCTGTTCATTCTGCCTGTTAGAGGACTGCCCTTCTTCACTTGCCAGGCAGCTATAGCAGGCATGAACCTCTCATTTACTGAACAAACCATGCGTTTGCCGTTCTTATCTACGTATTTAGAATTTATGTACCACTCTGCCGCAGACGCCACATCTAGAAGTGCTAAATCCTTTTGCGTCGCTATGCGCTTGAGGGCAGATTCACGGGTTTCAACTTCTGTAAACCTTGCAGTGATTATATTTATTTGAGGATCATCAAAAGTTTTGAGGTATGCACGTAAGAACTTATATCCTCCTAATTCTATTTTGTAGTCCATAATTTCGTCCATACTTGAAATCTGATGCTGAAGCCCAGGATCAATAAGGTACGAAGTGAAGTAAGCTTGGAAAACCGTGTTGATGGCCAGCGAATAGCACACCCAAGCGATGAAGAATACGCGCAGGGAATCTGAACGTGGCATCACTGACACCGACACACCGAGAAGTACAGCCCAAGAAGCGGCCAAACAGCTGCTGATTTCTCTATAGACCGAATTATTCTGGAAGTTCTTTCCAATAGCCAGCATGAAGAATGCGGCCGTGATGATAGAAGCTAGATCGACGAGCCAGAGTGGAAGAGAAAACACTCTTGTAACGTTCTTCCATTTGGGAAACGGTTTTGCGCATGGAACCCACCAAATATATGCATCCCAGTGATATGGTATAGTATAGTCTATAACAGTTATTCGTGTAAAGTCCATCGGTGAAGGCACATTTGAGATATCAGCAAGGTTACTTGCGATTTGTCCCGTAATTCCATCCGAGCTACCATTCTCATACACTACACCCCACAAATTTCGGGGTGGCTCAATGAAAACAGCGGTGACATTCATGGCTTTAGCAACAGTGTAGAAGAGAGATATACCAGGTCCTTCTTCGTAAGTTCTTTTATCTGGTCCACTTCCATCTGCTGGCGTTCTTATAATCGAAGCCATTGCTGGAGGGAAATGGAATGAAGCAACACGAATTGGACAACCGTTAAGATCGTTCTTAATTTTGGGGGAGAAAAACCTTGCATTGTGCACAAACTTCCCACCACCCTCCGTTAACCAGGTGTCTATGAGGGTTATGTCTTCTACATGATGGCAGGATTTTGGATTTTGATAAGGAAACCACGTGTACGCTCCGATTTTCATCTCGTATTTGTCCGCTTCCAAATCATTATTGTGTTTCATTTTATCTTCATGTTGAGACATAAGCACTATTGTGTTGACGATAGAGTCGCTATACATCTCTTGAAGAATCATTTTAATTATATTTTGATCCGTTTGTCCAAATTTCTTTTCAAGTATCGCGATAACGAAGTGCGATTCTGCATTCCATTTGTACATGTTCTTGATACTCTTCACCTGTTCCTTCAGCCACTGCAGTGTCTTTTCTGTCTTTTCGTATTCTAGTCGAATGAACAGCACGTAGTTTTTGTCTCTGTTACAGCATACGGCTGTGTTGGAATTGTGTCTTTTGTTATGTGAGGTTGGTGTGCTTGTTACAAGCACGTCGTTGGTTTCTAGAAGAGGTTTTGTCCAATCTGCATCCGCTTGTTGCAGTGTGTCACCACCTAACAAATATCTGTCTGTCTGGGTGTCTGTGTGTCCTTCATGAGGTAACATGATTGTCAGAGCATTATTATTGGTGAATTCTCGTTCTGTTATTTCTTTGATGCACTTGATGAGATGCTGTCTGTATTTTGTCTCAGATTTGTCTCCCAATATCGTTTGAACGAGAGTGAGTAATACAAAAGGCATAAAGCTTTGTCTCATTTTGTTCTCCGTTCTTCTGTAAAAGTAAGAAATTCAAATAGTTAATTTACGTAATTTAGCCATATAAGAAATCGCTAACAATTTTCCACAAAGTCGTTGAAGATAATAAAAGTACGTATTAACTGTTACCTGGTTACTTATGTTGATTTCTTGTTAAATTTTCTATCGTTATAATACGAATTTATGTTGTTGACGTGACAAACAATAAGATGGAAACATGAAGCTGGTAATATAGAAACTTTATCGCATAATCCCGAATATAAGGTGACTCCCTCTTGCACATTGGGATATTTAGAAAAAAATTCACGAGTTTATAAAACGTAGTAAAAACGTCAGTAAAGCTCCAGAGAGGCAGCTACAGATCTAAAAACAATACTTTTTGTGGCGCAGTTGCCAAACTTGGGCCTAGGCAGCCTCATTGTTGGGGTTTCTGGAGCACGCACGCACGCACACACACGCGCGCGCGCGCGGTAGAACTCCTCCGAACGAGTGATCAGCCCGTCGCAGAGGCCGCTACCTACAGAACAAACACAAAAGTACGACTATCCATGCTCTCAGCGGGATTAGAACCAGCAAGCCTAGCAAACAAGCGGCCGCAGACCTATGCCTTAGACCGAGCGGCCACCGGGATCGGCGACGTCATAGCTATAACTGACATTATTTACCGTACGAACGTAAGTCAGCATATCTTTTTTAGTGACGCCTTGTACGAAATGACGTGTCCCTGACGCCTTACTGGGAAATGCTTTAAGACCTCGTTTACAAGGCGACCC
The DNA here is from genome assembly GCA_013340265.1 of Coptotermes formosanus. Classification (NCBI taxonomy): domain Eukaryota; kingdom Metazoa; phylum Arthropoda; class Insecta; order Blattodea; family Rhinotermitidae; genus Coptotermes; species Coptotermes formosanus. The sequence goes on from BLKM01011979.1 coordinate 1,022,964, forward strand.
CTATTTTTCTGTTCGAATATATCCTAAAGCAACCTTGCCTTTTATGAAGGTTGTACTGCATTTGTTATCTACTAACGCAGATTTATAAATTTAATTCGTGTAAGTGAGACACTTATCGTCAATTAATAACCTGACTCTAATGTGTGGGGGTCAAATTTTCAGGCCATGCCAATCAACTGACCTGCGAAATTGTGCGAGATATCTTTACGCGTCTGTCTTCATTAACACGAGAAAAACATCAACGTTCATTTCGGAATTTGGCTAAGGTACGACGGCAAAAGTGATACAAATAAACAAACATGTCAATCAACAACAGACGATCTAACTAGACTGGACAGAGTAACTGACAACATAAACTTCGCCCAGATGTTGAAGGAACTGAAGTTTGATTGCCGTGGTCACAGCAGTCCTTATCCTGAGCCAGCTGATCCCAATGCACAGCCTTCCACCCCATTTCTTTAAAGTACATTTCGATGTACTTCCTCAACTAAAGTTAAACTCTTCCAGACAGCCTGTTTATTTCATATTTGCGCTTAAAATATTGATGTTTTTCTTATATCAAATATTGAAAATGTTTTGTTACTGTCCTTAGTGACCCAATTACGGAATTTAACTAGGAGTTAAATTGGTACATTACCTGTGCGCAGTATGTTGCTTTAAACTGCCTATGTCACTTTCGAGACTTCAGTCCTTCAGAGCGTCTAATGTCTCTGCAGGTAGCAGGCCGACAGTCATGAAATGATGTTCGTCAAAGTAGCTGTCCAACTGGCCCTGTTCTCACAAGCTGTGTATTGCGTTACGTAATTATATCGTAGGCTGCAAGTACTAATGTTTTGACAGAATTATGCTGTTCATTGGGAAACAAAAGCTGTGTTAATGATAATTCTTGCCTTCTTTTCCTTTAACTATCGCACAGTCCCCACTGTTAATATCTATAATTGTACTGAAATTTCTCACTACAATACTTACGAAATCCCTTGAAATGTTGCGTTGAATTTGCGGGATAGTATTTTAGAGTATACATTAATTTTTTACATGCAAATGATTGTACGCGGTATATATATATATAACTCGGGTTTGGAAACCCGCAGGAGGGGGCGGGGGGGGGGGCGAGGTTTCTTGCAACCGTACAGACCGGAACCGAGACCTACCCAGCCCCCTGTGAAATGGATACCGGTTCCCTTTCCCGGGAGTAAATCGGCCGGGGCGTGGCGTTGACCACCCACCCCGCTTTTAGTGCTTACGCCGTGGCCCAGTTGGTTGAGACACTGCGCTACAAGCCTGAGGTCGTGGGTTCGAATCCCCATGGGATCCCTGAGATTTTTGATTGACTTAATCCGGGGATCGACTGAAGCTCTAACAGAAAAGAGTACCTGGTGCATCTCCTGAAGTAAAGACGGCCGTTGCGTCGGGCTGGCAGCGTTGCCACCTTCATGTACCGATTGTGTAGAAATTGTCGGAGCCTCAACCTTCTGGAGCCATAATAGGTTCTACAGGGATACCTTTACCTTTACCCTTTAGCGTGTAACTACTTCCGGTTTTGTGATGCAACTTATTTTATCACGAAATTTGTTGTGTGTTTCACAGTTAATGTTGAATTTTACACATAGATGGATCCAACAAATAATTGAATATGTTATTTTGGAGGTATATAGATACTATACAAAAGCTACAGTTGCAAAAATTATAAGTCCGAAAACTTTTTAAGCTATTAATACCTTCTTCTTTCTTTTCAGGTAAGCGGCATTGATTGCGTCATGATATCTGGAGAACCTTGTCAAGGTATGAACTAACGTTCTCATAAATAGACGTAATATTAATATATTAACCTTTTAAAGCCTAGCGGTAACTTTATGTACCACCAGGTTTAACATTAAAAAATTCTACGTTGTGCCCACATTGCGTTTATGTGTTTTGTACGGATCTCAGAACAAACAGCAACTTTTGCCTTATAAAACATTAAGAGATTGGTTTTTATAATCGAAGGGGAGTGTTTACAGCGCGGTACGCACTGAGTCCTTATATAAAACAGATACGCTTCGTCTTTAAAGGGTTAATATGTGCCGTGCTGTTTGTGCCTGAGATATCACTTACAATATTGCCGTGTGTGCTTTCTTTGCCTTCACAAACCAATTCTCTGGGAGTTGTTTGAAATTTGGCAAAATGTCCTTTACGTGTACATTCTTGAATTACTCACCAGGGAGCTTCTCCCATCTAGCTTACGTAGAAGGAACTACAGTGAGTAGGGTCTAAGTAGTCCTGGTCTATTGATAAGGTTGTTTGAAGTCCAAATGGTAGATACAAGGTCAAGCTGTGGAATTCAACAACTGAAGGACGTAGCTCGTTTGGGTGTACTTAGCCCTCATACCAATATTATGTCAGACTGTGTCAGATTTCTGAAACGTATTTGTATTTGATATAAAGGTCTACACGACGTTTCGATATTTGGATAGACTTCCATCTTCAGGGTATTGGTTTAGTTACACTGACAATATTTATTTTAAGATTAGTGACGATGAGTGGGATTGATACTGGGATATTCTGAGTGCTAGGCCAAAGTGGCCTTAGTTATAGGTCTGTTGTATTCTTCACTCTGGTCCGTCCATTCTTGTAGTATGGAATTCACGTCCCAGCGTGGTTGGTCAGTTACCTGCTCTGGTGATATAATCTCTCTAACTTTACTGTTTCCTTCTTTCTTAATTATTTTATGCTCTATCTTATTGTGTTGTATAGTAGGGCACTCACGCCAGGAGTGTTCTTCTGTTTTGTTTTTGCATTTATTGCGTTTTCGTGTTTCCTGTCGGGAGCGAAGTGTTGAAACTGATGGTCGAAACACGTTGCATAATTGACAAACACAACATACGTAACCTTTTCCGAGAGGCAATAATTTCTAGGCAGTTGTTTCCGAAATATTTGAAATAATTGTATGTACGGAGTGACAGTGAGTCTGAAAGAATTAAACAATATGCTAGCCGGCCAAGATGCGAAAATGAAAATTCTCGGTACAAGCCTTGATGAGTCAAACATCTCAGTAGTTGATAACTGACCTTGCCGTCCCTTTTTGTGCTATCGCTGTTCACATGATGCTACGCCGATCTTGGATGTAATATGGCAAGTGTTTTTCTCGGGCAGGTTGGGTCGTACTGGGAAGGAATGGGTTTGTACAGAAGTAGCGGGGGTTGTCAAATAAAATGGATGATACCGATCGAAGTTCAGTATAATTTTTCTTGGACATTCCCATAAATTCGCACAAAAATGGAGTTGTTTCTTTTTATTCTGCTTTCAGTATTAACCCTTTAAAGACGAAGCGTATCTGTTTTATATAAGGACTCAGTGCGTACCGCGTTGTAAACGCTCTCCACTTCGGTTATAAAAACCAGTCTCTTAATGTTTTATAAGGCAAAAGTTGCTGTTTGTTCTGAGATCCGTAGAAAACACATAAACGCAGTGTGGGCACCACGTAGAATTTTTTAATGTTAAACCCGGTAGTATGTAAAGTTACCGCTATGCTTTAAAAGGTTAAAGCAGTTCTTCGGAAGATGTTTACGTTCTGTGCACAGTTTCTTGCCGAGATGCTCACTCGTGTCTCTGTCGATATTTCCTCATGAATCTACCAAAATGTATCTCAGTCTCCCATAACACCATCTTTGTTTTTACTGTAATTAGTAATAGGACAGATTTTTAACACAGACGACATTAAATGTCTCGCGTCAGGCGATGTACACAGAGTGCGCGAAAAGTCCCTTGTACCTGTGGGAAGTAAGATACAGGTTAGAGTGGAAGGTACAGTAACAATAAGGGTTGGAAGCCGCTCCCACGGACATCTAGAGGAGCTCAACATGTATGCTACCTAAAGTGTTGTTTGTGTGGGACTTTCACACTTCCAGCAGAGTGCAGTTGCATTCTTGCACAGGTATGCAGGGACATTTCGCACACTCTGTATAATAAGATTAGTGGAAGGGAAATTACATGGGCACAGCTGCAACAGCCTATCGGCTTGCATTCTAGGATTTTGATTAACAAGTGTCAGTCGACATTCCATATCCTATTATAGGTCAAGACATGAGAAACAATTCACGTATTGGATAAGGAATTTAATATTTTCTGATACGCGTCCCAATATTTCTTTAGCAACTTTTCGAAGAGTTGCGTATCAAAGATATATTTCATACTGCTAATCCCCGTAATGGCGAAGCTGTCGCTGTATATCATGATACTGGGGTGTGGCCACTTTGCATCGCGTCGCATGGTGCACGGTCAGTTCAGCTGGAACATCCGCTACGTTTATTTATTGCGTGTGGGCCACGTAATTTTCTTCACATCAATTTATTTGTACTTGTATAAGACGCCCTGTAACTGGTTCCAGGAACCGACTATCCAAACGTTGCTGAGAGCAGAGTCCTTCTTGAGACGCTAATGTTTCCTCAGCTGGTAAAAAAAGAATTCTCCACATTTTATAGAATCCGAAGTTAATTCCCATGTTCATAAACGCCCGTCACTTGTCACTGTACTGAGCCAGATGAATAGTCCACACCCTGTCCTATATCTTTAAGATCCATTTTAATACAATACTCGTACTCCAGCCTACGCCTAGGCCCGAAACGGTGTCTTTCCCTAACGTTCCTCGGCCAAAACCCAGCATTCATTTCTCATTTCTGCCATGCGTGTCACATGCTCTGCTCATCCCATCATACTTCGTGTGATCGTACATTTTTTTGGTGAAGTCGAGACCTTTGCTGCTGCTACTACTACTACTACTACTACTACTACTACCACCACTACTACTACTACCACTACTACTACTACTACTAAAAGGCTGTCCAGTAACCTGCCAAGCAGGCACTGAAGGGAGGTAGATGAAGAGGTCCATCAGTACTCGACCCCGGCGCTGGAAGGGGGTGTGTGGTCGGCGCCACGCCTCGGCCGCTTTAGCCCCGGAAAAGAGACCCGGTACCCATTTTACAGGAGGGTGAGTGGGTCTGGGGACCGGTCTGGACAAGTGCCAATAATAGAGGCCCTGCAAGGTTTCGAACGCCGGATGGTCCAGCCCGTAGAAAGGTGCTATGCCGAATGACCAATCCCAGCCGCGAGGTACCACCATCACCACCACCACCACCACCAATAACAATAATAATAATAAATATAAAAAAGTAAATTCGTCCTTGTCGACTCCTTAAAGGTACGTAAGGTTGTAGCAGTACAGCTCCACTCACTGTTAACATAGGCGCTAGAGGGAGGTGAGTTGTCAGCTTCACGCCCCGGCCGCTTTACTCCTGGAGAAAGGGCCCCGGTATCCGCTGGACAGCGGGCTGGGTGGGCCCTGGGCCTGGTCTGGGCGGTTTTGGGATTGTGAAAAAATCTATTGCCTCTGCCGAGATTCGAATCTCGGAACTTACAGCCAGTAATAATAATAATAATAATAATAATAATAATATAATATCTGAAACTGAAAATGTGTCCGTGAATCAAGTTCGTACTCTCAGCCTCCGCAAGTTTCTTTCAAAACGAAGGAAACTGTTGCAATTTCGTGTCTCTTTAAGAGTCTTAAGCGTAAACACCGACCGTATTTTATGTCCGGACTTGTAGATTGTCGCTTGTCACTTGAATCCTCAAGAGAGTTTCTTATTTTTTCGTAACCCTTTTTCTTCTTCTTTTTAATTGATTTCGCCTTCAATTTCGGAGTCTCGTTTCCTGAAATTGGTTTATCGCCGAACTAAGCAATTTATCTCCAGCAGTAAGACACACATCGTCTATGTCGAGTCCGTTGCATTTTGCAGTGGCAATTTGTTTCCCGTCTTGCTCACTAAAGGAACAACCCGCTACTTTCAAACTTCAGCGCATAAGTGGTACATAGCTCTTCTGTGTTTAAATACATATGGGCCTTTAATTAACCTTTTAAAGCCTAGCGGTAACTTTACGTACCACCAGGTTTAACATTAAAAAATTCTACGTGGTGCTGACATTGCGTTTATGTGTTTTGTACGGATCTCAGAACAAACAGCAACTTTTGCCTTATAAAACATTAAGAGATTGGTTTTTATAACCGGAGTGGAGAGTGTTTACAGCGCAGTACGCACTGAGTCCTTATATAAAACAGACACACTTCGTCTCTAAAAGGTTAATACATTAACTAAATTATGCACTTAATAAAATACATTCAGAAGCAAGTATAAAACTGCTACATGTTTCGGCACCGGGGTGCCATCATCAGGGAGTTATTCTGAATATAGGAATACAAGGCCAGCACGCTTATGTAGGTAAATAGGCGAGTTGGCGTTGTACTCTTTTGTTCTTAATAACTCCCTGATGATGGCACTCCGGTGCCGAAACATGTAGGAGTTTTATACTTGCTTCTCAATGTATTTTATTAAGTGCATCATTTGGTTGACGTAACAGTATGCACGGCATGGGTAACGTAAAGTTAGACATAGTCATGTTTGTAAATTTGATTTTTGCTGTCTTTTTGTAGGATTTGTCGCCGTGTAGTTCGGCATAGGTGCACCAACTTTTCATAAGAACCCGCTGCTTCAAGTAGGCTCAGTAGCCGTGCCATGGTTCAGTAGCCGTGCCATGGCTCAGGCGGTTAGTCGCCGGCCTCCCACGGCGGAGGCCCGGGTTCGACCCCGGCTCAGTCCATGTGGGATTTGTGGTGGACAAAGTGGCACTGGGACAGGTTTTTCCCCGAGTACTTCGGTTTTCTCATGTCAATTTCATTCCACCGGTGCTCCATTACTAGGAAAAGGACATAAAATAATAATCATCTTCATCTTCATCATAGGGTTGCACAAGAAGCCTCAAGGCTGCAGCGCGTCCGTAGCGTCTGCTGCGGGGCCCTTCACCGCTAATAAAAAAAGTAGACGCAGCCGAAGCTTCGGTATTCTTTTACTATAATAATTTCCGCGTTGTATATTTATAGTCGTATATCATAACGACGGTGTCTTAATGTTATATGCGACATCCTGTCCTAAACTAAACTTGTTGAACTGCTTATTTGATTCTTCAGTACAGGAGACAGTCCGCCCGTTTTGCTATCGGTCACGCACACCCTGAAGATACCCATACACCCGTTTAATATCGATATTATCATCATGAGTGCAATTATTCCTCCCCCCCCCCCCCGTATAATTCACTGATGTTCATGTATTGACTTGAATCTGTTGGCAAATTAACACTGTTTGTTTTGCTGAAAGCCAGCAAACAAGGTAATGTCTGTCCCTTTGACGGATACAGCTTCATCACTGACCGTGTACAGGGAAATAGATACGTCATGAAACGCAGAGAAACCTTACAGGTTTGGTGTCACTTACCACTAGTAGGCTTTGTTTTACATGAATTTGTAAGGTTACGGTGATCAGCAGCAATTATATGGGCGTGTTTGTGTATTGGCTACATCATGTCCTAGTATGAATTCGTTTTTTTCCGGTATGTTTGCTGCAGGGACTTGCGTGACAGTAGTGCAACACAGTTTGTGTCCTACATTGAAAATATTTGCAAGACGGAGACGGTGTAGGCTCATGTTTATATCTCTTTAATGTATTTAAATTTTTCGTGTCAGGATGTTTGCATGTCGAATGAACTACCTGTCAACTCTGACAATTTGAGAATCAATACACATATCATCCACATATTTTGTGTGGGAACTGTGAATCTTTTGCTGCATTAACCCTTTAAAGATGAAATGTACCTACTTTATATAAAGCCTCAGTACGTACCGCGCAATAAACATTCTTCACCTCGGTTATTAAAACCAATCTTTTAATTTTGTATAAAGCAAAAGTTGCTGTTTCTTTTGAAATCCATACAGAAGACATAAATTCGGCGTGAGAACCATGTAGAATTTTTTACTATTAAACTTGGTGGCACATAAAGTTACCGCTAGGCGTTAAAATGTTAAAGATAGTCAGAGCCCGAATCTGGCCATTTCTTCCATTTATTATCATTGTTGAAAGCACTTTGTAATTCTGCTTTTTGGCCTCCGTAAACAACGGCATCTGTGGTCAGGGTGAACCCTAAGATCGAGGCACTCCATTCCTACAAAGCCAAAAGAGACGGTGTCAGATCCCAGCTGTAGGCAATATTCTCTTATCTCCCTTTCAGCTTGGTGTATTCTTCTCTTAGGACGACAGGCCAAGAATTTTTCTCTCACAGAGTACTTTATTCAGCTTTATCCAGTAGTTTAGGAAGATGAAATATAGGCACAGACAGATTGACAGGCTTTCCCTGTTATGTGTTCAATCCTTGTACCCCTAGCAGAAAGAACTCATAAACTGTACCCAAGTTACAGCTGTCATATCCTTTCAGATCCCTCCCCTGGTTCTTGGACGTCATAGTCACCATTGATCCTGCTAAGCAATTAGCTCGGCTGGGTCGTTACTCCACACAAAACGACCTGCATAGTGGCGACACTTTGTGGAGAACTTGTGAACTTCTATGGCCTTGTTTAGTGTTCACGTTAAATAAAGCAAATGGAGGAGCCTTGTAAGACATAACAATGAACGGGAAGAATCGCTGCAAATCTCTGCCTGTGTGCTTTTGTGTAACATAAGGGGGATGCAGTGAAACGAAGCATTTTATGGTGACTTTTGGGGCTCACAGCCCGGCTTGTGGCGCTGACTTCTTCAGCAACGATCAGTGCTGACGGCGTCGTAAGTTAGGCTGCCCCACAGTTGAATTCCACAAGGGCAGATGTCTCACTGTAGTCTTATGCCAGCGCGTCACTGCTGACGAGGACTTATGATGTTCAGCATAGGACAGGCTCTGTTAAGTTATCCGCGCTTTTGCAGTTGTGTCCAGTTTTGACAGCTGCTGTAGGTATTTGATTTTACACAGGATGTCTCTTTTGTCGTGTCAGCTTTATCGCATAGAAAGCTTGCATCTGCCACACACCACAGTCGATAAGACTCCTCTGGACGAGGGATCGGCCCGTCGAAGAGACCTCTACCTGACAACACAAACATCGTACAAGAGACAAATGTCCATGTCCCCTGTCGGATTCGAACCCACGATCCCAGCAAGCGCTCGGCCGCAAACCTACGCCTTAGACTGCGCGGCCACTGGAATCGGCGGTTACAGGCATTTCGGTACAATACTTTTGTCCCACTTTCAAGGTGTCGTCAAGCAATTTGCTTCTTTTTTCTTTCCATTTTTTCTTTTCTTTCTTTCTTATTTTCTCTCCGTTTGCTTTGTTTCCTTTCCTTATTTTGTCTTTTCTTTTATTCTTCCGTTTACTTTCCTTGTTTTCTTTTCTTCATTTACTCTTTTTTCTTACCTATTTCCCTTCATCCCTTTGCCCTTTCATCCTACCTTACTTCCCTTCGTTTCTTTCTCATTTCTTTCCTTTACATCTTATTTTATTTACCCTAACTGTTTTCGTAATTGTCCCATCTCTTCTACTTCTTCATTTTTCCTTTGTTTGTGACCCAGTCGTGATCTTTAGACAGTGTCTACCGGAGTAACGTTGCAGTGTTTGGTTACCGCTAAATGTCACGATATGTGCGGTAATCCTGCTATGAACCTTATCAGACGAAGAGCTTGCCACGTAATTAGCAGCGTGTGGAACACTCCGGTCTGACGACATTTGCTATACCTTCCGTAACAGAAGGGCCTATGCGTCAGTACACGATACAGCACACTGTGCCTTGACACTAGCAGCTAGCCAGGCCGCCAGCCAGGAGACACAATAGCGGTGTCTGTGTCACATGTAAACCTGCATGACAAGGCCCTGTGTACTACTGTATTTAAGAGTTTTATTTACAACACCAAAAAGCAGAAACGAAATTTAATTAGGCCTATGCGAGCTTTGAGGTTCTTACAGCGTTGTTGCTGAATATTCGAGTCTTCTGGGGTATGACGCCGTGTCGTTAGGTAAATTTGATTGCATAGACACAAAAATGGTCCATGCTGCCGATAAAAATTAATTAGACATTTTTAAGCATTACCAGGATCACAATTATTTTATTCATGGAGATTTGTTCCTCTGTTTTTATTACAAATTTTGGTGGGGAGACTTGAGGGAAGGCGACCACTTGGGAGACCCAGGCGTAGATGAGAGGATAATATTAAAATGGATCTTCAAGAAGTGGGATGGGGCATGGACTGGATTGAGCTTTCTCAGGATAGGGACAGGTCGCGGGCTGTTGTGAATGCGGTAATGAACCTCCGGGTTCCATAAAAGGCGGGGAATTTCTTGACTAGCTGAAAAATTGTTAGCTTCTCAAGAAGGCCTCTGCTCCATGGAGTTAGTTAGTTAGTTAATTAGTTTTGATTACAACTGAATTTCAAACTAGACGTGTTTAAAATACGATCATAAAATTATTACAAGTTGTCTGTTCTTTGCAACCATTACAGATTACACCGGCTTTCTCTTTATCTTCGTTAAGTATTCTTGGGGATGTTAAGCCTACATGGATTTTCTGTTCTTCCCAATTATAGAACCATCTTGACATATTCTTTGCATGTTGTTCTAAAGTTCATCATTTGTATACACCCTTTATCGAGTATTATGTCAGTTGTGACAGTATGAAGGGAATTAAATGGGCGTGTTATGTAGCAAACCAATTACTTTATAGGTAAGAAAGTCTCAAAATATATAAATAGGCAAACTTAAAGGGAAGGGTCTGCTTGGAAATCGAGGTCTATATGGGATGACAGTGTTAAAATACTTAATGTAGAAACAGGTTGTGGAGAAATGGGCTGGATATTTGTGGCTCAGAACAGGAACTACTGGCGGTCTCTTTTAAAGATATTAGGGACGAAGCGTATCTGATTTATGTAAGGACTCAGTCCGTACCGCGCTGTAAACACTCTCCACTTCGGTTATAAAAACCAATCTCTTAATGTTTTATAAGGCAAAATTTGCTGTTTGTTCTGAGATCCGTACAAAACACATAAACACAATGTGGGCACCACGTAGAAATTTTTAATGTTAAACCTGGCGGTATGTAAAGTTACCGCTAGGCTTTAAAAGGTTAACAAACCTTCGGGTTCCTTAAAAAGCTCAGGATTTCTTGACACGTTGGAGCATTACTGTGTTCCAATTACGAAATCTTCTCCATGGATTTAGTTTTTTCTGCTACTTGTATCGTTGGTGTGACATTTTGCCTATCTGCACTGCAACAGTGATTAAACTGAAACACGTCCAACGGATTTGTATTTTGCTTTATACATAATCGCTTGTTAGATTAGGCTCCAAATGACTGACTTCAAGTCGATACATTTTAGTTGTCCCTGGTGGCATCAGCGAAACCTGCGTCTGATTCGTGCCAAACTTCCTTTTCCCCATTTGTCTCCCCGGTTCTTCTCTTCGTCGATCATTGAAGACACTTCGAGGGCTGTGTGCCGGTGGCCGCCCCCACCCCGGTCTTCGGGTATGGCTGAGAACATAAGGGTGATGCTTCCTTCTAATCACGAAACAAGTTGTATCTCCAAATATTCATGAAACATAAAGCCAGTTCATTGATTGATCAGACTTCTTTACATTCTCTTCCAGTAATTCTGGAGATGAATCATCCAAGTGTCTGTCCACTCACTGATGGATGGGTGGTCATCAATTTCTCATCAGTGTACCACTAATAAGTGTGACCAACACTGGAGAGGACACAGAGCACTTAGCTCCCGAACCACTGCATTCGTATGGTAATTTGTTGTCATGCACAGGCAGAATATTTAGTAGGCTTCGCTTGTTTAATTTCCGTACGTACGCATTTCCCACAATTGGCCGTGCGTACAACAGAACCAATTGATGTCGCACTCATATGGAGACTGCAGTCTCTTGTGTGGGACACACTGACGTGTTTTTTTATACGAAAACATAAAAACTGTACGTCGCGCTTTTGTTCGGCTGCTGAAATAAGGCCTACTACCGGCGAATAAAGGGAATCTTCCGTTTAAAATTAAATTAACTGACACCTGTTTCGATGAATAGTCAAGGCTTCTGGGATATGACGCGGTGTGTACTGAGAGACAGCCACGGTCGTTTCGGAGAAACGTGCTGCTTCCGTCCTCTGGGTCCAAGAATTCCAAGAGAGAGGATTATTCTTGGGTGTTATGACCCTGAAGATGGAATCAGAAGATTCTTCCGAAAGATCCGTAACTATACATGCCTATCAGTCTACAAGTACGTGATGTCATGTTTTAGAATCTTTGACTCTTCATCAGTACAGTTGTGAGAATCCCAAATCTCGCAAAGAATTATTTGTTTTTGAGCAGCGAATTTTGCTGCTGGGGTCAATATAATGGATTTCGTTCTCGAATAAGTGTGTGTTGTAGTGTCAGCTGCTTAATGCAAGTGAATAAACTTGCCTAATATTTCAACTTCTTATGCCTTCCAAAGGAGGTTTATTATAACGTCGAGGCAATTTTAGATGGTGTCTGTGAAGAATGGATCAGTTTTAGGAGTCATTAATTAATAATGGATGAATTTTAGAGGTTCGTAATTAACACTACATTTGTTTAACAACTGGTTTATTAAGAGCGTTTATTACGTTCTACAGGCTGTCTGTTAAGAATGGGGCAGTTTTATAAGCCCTTAATTAAAACATTGAGTAGTTTTAGAGATTAATATTTAAGAGTGGCGCCCAATCACGGATCCTTTATTGTTGTAAAGAAATGTGTATGTTATCTATAAAATATAACTTTTCTCTTTCCTGTTTTCTGCCGCAGACCTAAAGAAAATATTGTTAAATTTACGTAGTTGTTTTACCAATATTTCTGGTAGTATGCCTTTTAAAGCAACGTGCGAGTGCTGATGTGAAGTTTTCGGACGGGATTCGAATCCTCACTCCCAGTCTTTTTCAATTACACGAGAGGTTTTAATTTATTAACATTTTAAAGCCTAGCGGTAACTTTACGTACCACTAGGTTTAACACTAAAAAATTCTACGTGGTGCCCACGTTGCGTTTATGTGTTTTGTACGGATCTCAGAACAAACAGCAACTTTTGCCTTATAAAACATTAAGAGACTGGTTTTTATAACCGAAGTGGAGAGTGTTTACAGCGCGGTACGCACTGAGTCCTAATATAAAACAGACAGGCTTCGTCTTTAAAGGGTCAATTTGAGCGCTAGACTTTTCTCTGAAGTTCTGGTTACCGTATGTCGTGGTATGGAAAGCAATAATGTTATAGTTACGTACTCCAGTTTTATCAAATAATTTCAGGCTTTTGTTTGTCTCACTGCTGCGTTTTATTGTGTGGCACCCGTTACTTTCTCTTTTAATGTGTATTTTTAGTGAACCGTGAGTGATTGCTTTGACGGACTGTCTATAGATGGTGCATGCGTGCAGATCTTCCGCCTTTTGTTATTCTGTCGCCCTCAGCGAAGAGAAGGAACCTCCCCGGTAGTTGACCAACTGACCGCCAGGGGGTATATTGTCTGGAGATGGATGGCTACAAAGTAGCCGACATTACCGTCCGCTATCTGACAGTCGATTTGAACTGAGAGTGATTGTCCTGGGGAATATTTGTAAGAAGAATAGGAAAAAAACAGAACAAAAACGCAAGTTTCTCTTGAAGACGAATGTCTATGACATTTGTTTTTAGTAATGTGATTTCCAAAAGTTATCTACTGTGGGAAGTAAGACGCCAGTCTTTGAAATGTTTTTATGCTACATTTAATGGTTCATGAACACACACTGGTACCTCAAAAGAGGCCACGACCTGCTCCTTCCACATCCTTACCCTTTCCTTACTTATTTGATGGTAGTCTGTGTCCCCTATTCTTTCCATGGCTCGGTAACCCCTAGTGGGCCAAGGCCTCCTCATTGTCGAGGCTTCACGATCACACTCAGACACACCACACTCGGTAGGACTCCTCTGGACGAGTGATCAGCCCGACGCAGAGACCTCTACCTGACAACACACAACATTCACGTTATTCATACCGCCAGCGGGAATCGAACCCGCAATCCCAGCAAGCAAGCAGCCGTAGACCCACGCCTTGGACCGCGCGGTAACCTGTATACACCTTTCTTAATGCGTGGATCAGTATGTGTGCGTGTACATCCCACATATCTATCAGCGAATATTAAATACATTTTCTTCTCTTTCACCGCAATGCATTCCAAGTCGCTTATGTCCAGCAGGAAATTCTTTCCGACCGAAAGACCGGATCAGCAATAGAACATCGAATGCAAAGGCTAAGATAGCGCGGTCCGTGTAGTGGCTAGGCTACCGGCTGGAAGACCGATTGCCGTTAGGCAAATGTGGTTTCTGTGGTTTCTATCTTCTTCAAATCGTCCATACCAACTTCCAGCCTGCACAGCCTGCCACTGAATGGGTAGCGGTTGATGTTTCCTTGGGGTGAAGCAGCCGGGAAGTGAAATTGACCACTCACCTACATGCAGTACCGAGTTTAAATATTGAGGGATCCATACGTCCACTCCCCGATATGCCTTCACGCCCTGCACAGGGTGTTTTCCTTTATCCCCTGATTTGACTCGTTGTTAGATCAGATTCGCCTTCTGCAGGCATAATAGGCTTAAATGAAGTTTAATTACATTGTGTTGAAACGGGTACTAGACGGCGCTTTTAACTTTCAGATTACTTTAACCATTAGTCTTCAACTGACAACGTCGTTTTTCACTTTCATTATGTGACGAAACGCGGGTTGCGGTTTCCGTTATTTTTTCCCCCCCAGTTACCAAAACATTTTGATGAACCTTACCCGTTATCGGCTACGCCATTTGTCTTTCTGTCGTTGTGTGTCCGGGAATATGTCAACTCCCATCTCATCGACTGCAAACACACTTCTCCCACACCTCCCTCCCTCCCTCCCTCCTTCCTGCACACACCACCACAGACACTGCAATGCACACAAATAAACATGTCAAGTTTGTTGAAAGACAGGGCCAAAATTGTATCTTTACTTTTCTTACGGAATTATGGGTCAGGTGAGACTGAAATAGACGCGACACAGACAGACGGCTGTTACAGTGTTTGTCTGCCCTTGGCCGCCCCGAACATTCTGATGTGCTTTTCGTGGTGTGAAGAAACTGTTCAGAAACATTATACTTTATTCAGAAAATATCGTAGAGTGAAGCCTGATGAAATTTCAACGGGGAAGTTTTACATTTCCCGCTCGTAACTGCAATTGCTACAGATAAGCCTTCGACTAAATCCGCTCCTGCACGTTACAGCCCTTGAGGGACAATGTGAGCTCACTATTCTGCTGACCATGCCAATTGCTTGCACAATAAAATTTTTGTTAAAAATTAATGAAGAGTTAAATTTGTTCCAAAACAGATAGCCAATTACATGTTTTTTGTTCCATGGCGCAACAATCCCTAGTGGGCCAGGCCCTCCTCATTGCCGAGGCTTCGCGATCAGACTGAGACACACCACACTCGGCAGGACCCCTCTGGATAAGTGATCAGCCCGAGGCAGAGACCTCTACCTGACAACACACAACATTCACAAGAGACAGATAGCCATGTCCCCGGCGGGATTCGAACCCTCAGTCCTATTAAGCGAGCGGCACAGACGGACGCCTTAGACCGCGCAGCGACTGGGACCGCCAGCCTGTTATACGTCACGTAAGGTTTATTGAAATTAAGAAGATGGGAAATGTAAGGGATAGAGAAGAGGGGCTGTTACAGGAACTAACAGCCTGCAGTCGAGTTCATATAGAACATTCAGTCTCCCAAAGCGTGTTGTATGAGGAATATCGCGTATGTCGTCACCGTTCCACACAGTGCTGCTTTTCCCGTAGGCAGACGACAGACGACGGGAATCTGTGCGCCTGGTTTACATCACGTGTTTGGTTTTAACAGACGTCTGACTAATGTCATTACTAAGAGTGAACAATGACGCTACACGTGGCGTGACGCCTTTGCCATGAAGATGAGTTGTTTTTTGGTCACCTGCCCATACACTGAGAATGGTTCTTTTATCATAAATAATTTAATATATGTCTTCACATCCTTTCACCTGAGGATGGCCACACTTCCACTAGCCGAAATTTTGTGTTGTTTCTGGAGCACTAAAAGATGGGCGAAGTCCACAAAATGGGGATTCAAAAGATTGTATTTTTACACACAACTCGGCGGATGCACAAATATCGATGTTAGTTCGACATTTTTATTTTTTATTCTTGCATAACGTCACCTTTACCGTTACAGCTGATTGATGCCTTCCGCTGTGTCATTTGCTACAAACGAATGAATCTATAATACAATTCCCACAGCTGCTGTATTAACAGGCAAATTTCAATTTCTCTTCCATTGACCGGTATGGGCTATTACTACATGTTTCGGCTAACATTAGTCAGTTAATAAAAGATAACTTAATATTGTACTTATTAACCCTTTAAAGACGAAGCGTATCTGTTTTATATAAGCACTCAGTGCGTACCGCGCTGTAAACACTCTCCACTTCGGTTATAAAAACCAGTCTCTTAATGTTTTATAAGGCAAAAGTTGCTGTTTGTTCTGAGATCCGTACAAAACACATAAACGCAATGTGGGCACCACGTAGAATTTTTTAATGTTAAACCTGGTCGTATGTAAAGTTACCGCTAGGTCTTAAAAGGTTAACCTTTCTAAGTCTAGCGGTAACTTTACATACGACCAGGTTTAACATTAAAAAATTCTACGTGGTGCCCACATTGCGTTTATGTGTTTTGTACGGATCTCAGAA